>JAAAKL020002233.1:0-26930 GCA_010016065.2 Carybdea cf. marsupialis auct. non (Linnaeus, 1758) | reverse complement strand
CACAAAAGTTGAGTACGACATTAAGTAAAATATATTTAAGTTCTTATCTGCTGTTTGATTCTGACAATATAACATCTTAAATTTTGTTAACAGATCAGTAGACATATGGTATGGAAAAGAAAACATCCTTTTGTTCTACCTATGAAACGTTTTTACGTTTGACACCCTCCTGGTCCACCGCATCGACCCGGATACCGATCTTTGATATAATGACCCAACCCCAAATTCCGCCTCCTTCATCCCGACAATCACATTTTAAACCTGCAGACATCCCTGTGGGTCAAACTGAAGATAATATTCAACCCGAAAAACGTTTTTACGATGGTGCAATAGCTCAATAGCTACCAAAACGTTTGCATGATGATGTCATAACCCAAAAACGTTTTTAGCCTTGTTCCAACATGTTTGGAAAGCTGTAGAATTTTTTTGTTGCAGAGAAACGTTTTGCCCATTTTACGCCCTCCTGGTCAACCGGACAGACCCGGAGGCCAGATCCGGTCCCTTTAAATCAGGGTCACCCGACATCTGTGGTGGAACGACCCGACCCCAAATTTTGCCTCCTTCACCCCGAATCTGGCATTTTAAAGCTTCGGGCGCCCCCAAGGGCTACCCTGAGGGGTGCCACTAGGGACCGATGAGCCTAAAACCTGCCCATGGTATCAAGCAACATATATACCAAGTTTATTTTGGTTTGGTCCAGGGGTTTGGGAGGAGAAGAGGAACAATCAAACAGACAGATGGACAAACAGTTTGAAAAATATAAATATGATAAATGACTTTGAAGTAGTCGTAATTGGATTGATATTTCGCACGTGGGGGTTCTTGTTCAATATTTGATGGAATGTTACAAAATAAATCTAAGAATAATCAAGTTTACATAAATTTGAAAGATTAGGAAGAAACAAAGCTGCTTTAAAACACGTCTTTAAGTAAAGCACAATTAAAATAATTAATCGTATATCAAATTAGGTTGTTACCACTGATCTCTAAAAAACACTGGATCGAGCATCTTCCGTCTCAAAGTGAGGTCAGTCGTTGGACGCCATTTCAGTCCCCATCACACAAAGCTTGTAAACAATGTGACGCAACATGGCGGACTTTCCCGCGCTATTTTAACTAATGAGGGCCAGTACTCGCGACTACACTTTTTCGTAATTGGAAACAATGAGAAGCTCGATCCAGTCTTTTTTAGAGATCAGTGGTTGTTACCCACAGCGCTCACACAGCAGGGTATTTGCATCCTGGGAAGCGTTTAATTAAACATAAGGTTTCCATTAGATGTGGCACCGTATAGACATACTTATAAGATCATATGGGAGGGTGAAAAATCAGGTACCATATATTCTAAAGTATACAGTTTCCGCTACTTTTGACTTTAAAATTTCTTTGAAGATACTCCTTGATGTCATGAACAGTCCGTTTGGCATCTAAATTGGCTGTGATCTAAAGGGCTGAAGATGTCTGAAAAGATAACAATCTTTTCTTTCAGCAATATTCTATTTTTGTACGAATTAAAAGGTATTTAAAAGATGGGAAAGAAACCCGTAATCTCCGACACTGCTCATTAACATTACATATAACTGTAGATTGCATTGCCTTGTGTTGATATCATCACACCATGCTTGGTCTTCAAAGTACTTACAATCATTATCATGATTTCCCTGCTTCGAGTTCGAAGCGTTTCACCCTTGCTTTCACAATTCTATATACATCTAGGTGTTGGAACGAGTGATAACCCATGTTCTGATATCTATCGAGGTCCTGCAGCATTTTCAGAAGTAGAAGTCAAGACGATAGCGAATTTTATGACACACATCAAAGACCTACTGGTTTCCTATTACAATTTGCATGCTTACAGTCAAATGTGGCTAACTCCATGGTCCTTCACTGAAAAACATCCAAAGGATTGGTCTGAAATTGTAAGTACAATGATATTTGGACTCCTAACCATTGCTTTGACTTATCACTGCTATCTGGGATGGGCTATGGCACCTCTCTTTACCAATCCAGTTATGGCTTCACTCTGTAACATCCCTCATTGCACGTCACATCGCGAAGGGATGATGGGTAACCTACCCCTACGTTTTAAAACGAGGCCTGACATAGTTCAAACAGCCGGGGCCTCGCTTTGGTTTCCTTTGGAAGACCTGTTTAAAAAGGTATATATCACCAAGCCGCTACAAACAGGCTGACTGAATGGGCACTTTAGTATTACGTTGATTACAGTACATTATTCAAATTATCTCACTATTTTAATGCTAAGAGGCGATATGCTAAAGAGGCCGCTTAGATACCGCATTTGAAAGACATCAAGCTTGTCCAAGTCTGTTGGGTAAAATGGTCCAACGATCTTCGGAATTTTGGGCTTTTCGTTTCCCACAGTATCATTGCTAATACTCAATCAGCGGCATCTACAGAAATCGTAAGTTGGAAACAAGAGAGGGGGTTCTTCATGGGGAGGCGGAGCAAGTGAGAAAGTTAAAACATTGTGTAACTCTGTCCATTTACTCTATAATAGGAGGTCATCAGTTGTTTATTACTCTAGAATTGTAGCAAATTCTCTTCTGGCCTCTTCGCAATCTCATGACCTAAAGGGGCTCATAAAGCAACAGGAATTTTGACAAACCACTCTTCTTATCAAAACCCAATTGTCCTAGCTCTCTTATAAGTTTGAGAAATTTCTAAGCTCTCGCTATCTAGTTATGTGGATGTTAAAAAACTATATTGATTGAACTATTTCAAGATACACAAAGAGTACTCTAGAGTACGCGCATTTTTTGTAGAGAGTCATTCAGATTGAGTTGAAAAGAAAAATATAGATGAGACTTATGGAGTATATTTGAGCATTTCTACTGTGCATCATTTTTGAAGAAAATCAGGTTATTGCATCAAAGCCACGTAATAGTTCAGTAGCCTCAATGTAGGTAAGCGCCAAGATGCTTTTATTATTGATAATTACATTATATGACAGATTTAAGTGTTAAAGTAGTACACTGTATGCCTATTTTGTAAACCAATGTCATTTAGCTGCTTCGAAACAAAAATAATGTAATTTTTATTAGACTGTCCGAGGGAATATTCCTTACGCCGATGTTTTCCGCTATCACAGTATTACCACGGCACAATCATACATTCATGTACTCAAAACATTCTGTAAATGTCTCCACATCGCTTTTTCTCTGGCATCTTTTCAGATTTATTCTTTCAAGATCCTCTTTTCTCAAACTGGGCTTTGGACATATAGAAAAGGGAATGGTAATACCTCCATGTTTAAGTCAGATGGCAATGAGAGGTTTGTTTCTAAAAAATGATGATGTATGCAAGTGGAGGATTAATAGCTGGGGCGACTAGACACATGGAAAATTATGTTTTTACGAGCTTCATAGTAGCTTCATTTATCGAGCGTAAACTAGGATAGCGAAGGCTAGGGCAAAGTAAGCTAGGATAGGGCAAGATAGAATAGCATCTTCAGTATTTAAACTAATTGTGGCATCTTTTTAAAATTTTTAAATTATTGATCTGCTTTTAGGAAAGAGTAGCAAGAATTGGTGTTCAAGCCGTAAGAGAATTTTATGGCACAAATTATACATATGGTCAACCTGCACGCATTCTCTGTAAGTATAATAATGCTGGTAGTAGATTCTAAATTTTCTCATATGACTCTATTGATAAGAACACGTATGTATTTAACATCATGGGCTGAATTACTTAAAGATAATACTTATGATGCCTGTATTCTAACGGATGTATGGCAGTACTTCATTATCACTAGATTTTCCTATTCCATATTTAACATGGGGAAGAATCTGTCATGTATGCATGTCCCTTTACAATGTGCGCCATGTATATGTGCGTGTTTGTGTTCGAAAGCTGGGTAAATAACAGGTACTTCCAGGGCCATCAATGTATCATGTCGGCGTCCATTTGACAGAACATTTTGCCTTGACATAGTAAATTTCTCCCAATTGATAACTCCTATTTCAAGCTGTTACTCATTCCAAATTTCAAACAAAACCAATTCGTTAAGTTGCTTCCTCTCTGCTTGCCCTAATACTGTTTGCTTTCACAAAATGTCATATTTCAAGTCTTGTTGTGCAAACCGCCGCTTTTCTGAATCAAACTCACAAATGATGACTTTCTAGCTTTCAGAATAAGTGCCCGTTCCTAGTTCATGTGAAAATGCAGGTACCCTTTTATATCTGCACGAAGAAACCGTTTCTCAGTTACAAATAAGAGCCTTGCCTACAGTATAAGCACCCTTTCCTCCCTCCTCCCCTTTTACCGAGGTAACTAAAGCTGATCGTTGACATAGATTGGCGTAAATCCTCTTGACCCGTTACAACCAATGTCGGTTAGGAAAAATCATTTTCAGGTTTTAAATGTCTTGTTTTTCTATTGCAAGGAGATAGAGATAAAAATACTAACAGCAGCAATAGATATTCCTTTATGTATCAAGTATACTGAGTGATTCAAATTCACTTTCATCGGGATTAAGTTGAAACTTTAATTATTTTGTCCAAGCTTGTAAATATTGGCAACAAAAAATTAGAACGTGTAACATCAGCATAGCTTTATTTCAGCTCATCTTCTTGACAAAAATCAAATTCAAAACCTGTCAACCCCATAACAGAGACGCATCGTCACTAGTGTCTTTATCCACAATTCTGATCAACTGCAACTTCATCATGAGGATTGTAAACATTATGCAAATGACTATCTTTTTCCTATTATCTTGTAGACGGTGTGAGTGGAGGCAGCATTGACTGGGCATACGCAGTCCTTGGAGTGAAATATTCATATGCCTTAGAACTTCGTGATACGGGGAAAAATGGATTTCTTCTGCCTGCTAACCAGATCATACCTACAGGACAAGAGACGCTCCATGCTATACTAGCAGCCGTTAATGCAATGGACGCGGACTAACGCTGAATCCACATAAGATGCGTTTTCTCATGCTCAACATATATGGTCATCTGCCATCACCATATCTGGCATATTTAACGCCTCAGGTCACTGCAAGACTTCTTTTCTCAATGAGTTAAAGTTGACAAAACCCAGCTTTGCTGCCACGCGACGCATGAAACGATAAAAAGAGAAATACAGCAATGACGTGTTTTCATTTGAACTGACGTTAAATGGCAGCGGGATTAAAATACTGAGAGTCTCATCGACGAAAATTAAGTTTCTATCAGAAAGAAAAATTAAGACAAGGAGTGTCAATACTCTAAGAAAAACGTGAGAGGATTCGATGGTGATTTAAAGGAGTTGTTATTTTATCGAATCGTATCTTGGTGGCCGATATTAGTTTAGTATTGTAGTATGTTGTTATGGTACTCACAACTTACGTCAGCAAAAGGCAACCTGAACACACACGCAAAATTGACAAGTATTTATCAGAACGCGATAAAAGTTATCATTGCTGCACTACGTGTCTGAGTTACACGTGTTGTTGACTGCAGCAATGGCAGAGGTGGGATGCACAGGGTATCATCATGCTTCCTCTGGAAAGCTTTGATTGATCTGCAACGAAAGTGACACGGCCAGCCTTTCCAATATGGGTTCCCATGACTTAAGTTTAACATTGTGCAAAAATCATTAAAATTTGAGAATTTGAATCTCTGGAAAGCAAATACCTCGTCTTTGCATGCCAACTTCAAGTTCTTATTAAGTGATGCAGAATTAGAGCAGGTAAACAACTTTAATACAGCTAACAAACGATCATTTTAGACCCCATATCTCACTGTGGGTCACCATTGTTGAAAAAGACCAATAAGCATTTGACACATGGCAACGCGCTGCACTGTAACACATTGCACAATGACGCATCTAATGTGGATCCAGCTTTACTACCCATCTGTTCTTATCTTAATGTGTGAAAAATATATGGCAATGTATTTAAATTTGAATAAAGTATTCCGTTTAGGTAAATGTATTTTATTTCGGTCTAGCAGCCTTATGGATTGAAATCTGTTGGACCTTAAACTTGTATGCTTGATTTGGAATTAATGTCTTCAGATTAATTTCAAAACAAAAGCCGAGAGACATCATGATTTAATATGGTTCCCATAGCAACACGGCCTGCTCTCTCAGTTGGTCACCGAGATCTATAAAACGATCCTAAAAGGGTGTAGATATCCGGCATTCTCTGCAAGATGTTTTAAACATTAGGCCATAGAGCAATGCTTCCCAACAGGTGTGTACCTGAACAAAAGTCTAGAGATGAATTTTGGGTTGGAGCATTTTAAATTGTTGCACAAGGTGAAGTATCTTCAATGGGTCCATGTGGTTAATTATGGGTAGAATGCGTTTACACAGTTCTATGGGTAATGTAAGCGGCGATATCATACATAAACTTGTATGGTCGCTTACTATTGCTTTTGATTTCGATTCACCCTGGGGCAGCATCTCTATCACACACTCTGGCTGGACGTCAGATCAGCCCCCGTACTACAATAGGTACACATAAAGTCTGTTAGAATACAGGTCAGTCAAACGAGCCAAGGTAATTCCGTCCGTATGCCAGTCTAAATACCTTTTGCGTACACGGGATCATTGCAGCCTCAGAACGTCAGCCTGCCATTCGTCTACCAGAAGTCAGCCACAAGCGATTGCATAATTTCTCTCATATTTATAGTTTTTCTTTATTGACCCTTTCAAATCACTAATGGATGTACAAATAGAATAGTTTCGGACAAGAAAATTTTCGAAGACGGGTCACAAGAGCAGTGTTATTCAGGTGTTGCTTTGCACAAACTCCCTCATTCCCAGAGTATCTATTAGCTGTGTGACCTTCTTTATGTTGATTTATATATGCCTTATTTACTTAATTCTGATATATACTGTTATCGTTCTTGTTTTGTGGTGCATTTTGACATTTGAATCAGCCTGTGACCAAACTTCTCCAAAACAAAGCCATATTGCTTCAATCTTGTATATCTCTTTCCCATCCAAATTCAAGGTTTGCATTGAATGCAACAAGGAACTTCTTGTAAATGCGTCTACGTTCTTTGAGGTTGTAGAAAGACGTATTAGTTTATCAAATAGTACCTTTTTCACTTCATCCAATTTAGCATAAGCACTGGAAATTTCGGAAGTTAAGAAAGGTGAGGTGTTTGACTTCTCATTCGATAGTACATATCCAAGGTATGTGGACTGCAATACATTCTTAATATGTTCTCTTACTAAAGTTTCTTCTTGCATTTCTTCGGGTATAGTGAGGGATATGGTTTTTTCTTGTCACTTCCTATCGTTACCCAAAATCATTACAAAGTTGCAACATAGGTCTTGGTATTTGATTGCAGTATCTTTATATCTTAATAGAATAGGGCAATATCATCTACATGCAGTAGCGTACGATGTCTGCATTTTACATTTTTTATCTAGATGCAGATTTATACTTGATAAGGTATACATATTTTATGGTGGTGTTTGCTCATCTTTGCAGCACATTCTGTACAGCGGAGCGAAGGACAAAATTCATGTAGCTGTTTAAGAGTACTTGTGATTCAATTCTACTTTGTCGACAGCCTGTGCGTACTTGAAAATGATCAATCGTATTTAAGAGGGCAGCGGTTGGCCAAGTACACAGTGTTCTCTGGATGAATGCCAACATGAAAGCTTTCGTTCCGATAGAGAGAGAGAGAGAGTAAACATGCCTCTGTATTATATATGTATCTCTCAGGTCAATGCAGGCATCTAGTACACTTCGTTGATTGAATTGCTTCCCGCAGATCTATCATGCTTTCAACATCTTGAAAAAGAACTGGAAGCCGTTAACCTCTGGAAACACATGTGGGTTCAGGACTACATCACTTGATGTTGGATACGCATCTATGAATGTAAAATCCGAGACTGTTAGATACGAAATCATACATTTTTTCATGGCTAAATGTAGAAGGGATATCACTGTTGGTGAGTGCTCGAATTCTGCCTCCACTGCCAGTAATCAGCAACTTTGGCTGCAATGATGGGATACATCCAGTTTGATTTATTTCTCGTAATGAATACATAGTCCAGGCCATGCTTAACAAGATAGGCTTTCGATGAGGCATATCAACTCGTCGCTAAAAATTCAAGTGATGTCTTCGGCGTTGCAATTGGATGGAACGACCACCAGATACATTGTGAACATATATTGCCAAAAGCTGTCATATTATACTACGTGTACATATATACGTAACGGTAAAAGGGGTTCAGTAAAAGCATATGTTTGTGCAAAAGGGAGGGGGGAGGGGTAGTATCTGACAACATGTATGCAGGTATTAAACATATTAACATGTTAAACGTTTGCAATTAACGTATTTAATTTTATCATCCTTCAAGTGAATTCCTTTAAGCAAAAGTTACCTAAACTACTCCTTCAAACAAATGTTTCATAATATATCAATTATATCCTATGTCAAGGAATCGAACTATAGCAATTATTCATCCCAACCGTGCAATTGATAGTCAATGAACTTCCGTGCTCATTGGGTTTTGTTGGGAACCAGATGATTCATTTGCACTCGATTAAAACGGTACATACTGCAGACCGATGAAAAAATGCTGTTAACTATTCAATCATAAAATTGGAACAGCATTGATTCATAAAATCATAAAAAAATATTGACAGTTTTGTCACAGCACGGCGGCATCATAAAATATTTGGAAGATCTATATTTGGAAGATTGAGTCTATAATTAAAGCAACCAGTCAAACATATTTTCATGATACGATTGGTTACCGAGGGAACATAGTTAAAACTGAGTCTAATCAATTGAAATTCGCACCAAGAAAACCAACTTTCTTAAAAAATGTATGGAGTAAAGTGGTTAATTCACATCGTACGTACACAGACATGAAGTGCTTAAAAAGCGTACACCGACGCAATTGGGGGAATGGTATCATGACTTTAACAAAATTGTCCATACGTTCTATGTGAACGGCATCACATGTACCTGAAGCAAAAGATAACATTAAGCAAAAGATAGAAACATGGAATCCTACTAACCATTTCTTACACATTTATCAATAGTAGTCAGTCAGGCAACAACGTAACTCCTCAAAATACGTTGGGTGTGAGCGCACAGTTATTCATATATATGGTTTCTGTTTTATGCGGCGTTATAATATTATCAGGTCAAAACTGAATGTTTTTCTTTAATTTTGCACATTCTTCCTATTAAATTATCACATCGTCTATTTATTCACGAGTACGTTTTGTTACCCCATTTGTTATAAAAATGTTGTTCAGAATCCAATTTGCTTTCCAATAATATTGAACATGATCAAATATTTAGACATCGATCATAAAGTAACTGTTTCTTTAAACTGAAAATGGCTGTCATTGAAATGGTGGACAAACGACCATGAGCTTCTACGTGCAACCTACGTTTCTAAGTATATTAATATTTGAAGCTAAACCGTGATGACGTGAAGATTGGTAGTCGAGGAAATCTAAGTTAAGACAAGTAACATGCACATATGCAGCTTCCACAACATATGAATGTAAGTACAGCCAGCCTTTATACTAGATCAAAATTAAGCTTGCGATGATCTCTGGATTATCTTTAACGAAGGCTGGCGCAAATCATAGCCACAGTACCTAACGATGTAAGTCTTACTTGGGAGAATCTTTCCCTTTTCAAGGAGAAGTTTGACCATCAATATTTATACCTTCTCACAGATTTCTATAGAGTGATGAAACTTTGGCCTTGTAGGCTATGTTTTTCCGTGGTTACAAATCACGCAGAATGTTAACTGATAAAGACTAAGACCATCTACCAATAGCACAAACCCATTTATTGTGGTGTGACGTCACATTAGCGATGACGCAACACCAAAGGTGATTTGAACGGGCAAGATTGAAGCTGTTGTGCTAACTCTGTCGTTTGCTGGTAGATGTAGTCTGTGTACCTTTTGAATGTTTCACCTCCAGACTATCTTGGCAGGAATTCACACAAACACACAATCAGCAGATTGTCTGTGGCGAGTTTCAATAAGATTCCACTAGTGAAAAAAGCTCTGTAACAAAAATAAAGTAACTGCTAACAAACTTATCTGAGCAACCACAAAATTTGCTGGGTAGGGTTAGGATATTTTTGAGTCGGTTCTTTTCCTCTGGCAAAATGCAGACTGCAAACATTGGTGAGTTGGTTGACATTCAGCTCCGTACAGCTCTCAAGAAAATAGGGTCTAACCCAGCACTGACATTTCTGTTGATTTCTGCCTGGCTTGGGAAAAGCGATGAAAAGACCCCCTTTCATTTCATCCCGATCTAAGTGTCTTGAATCACTGACACACTTGCCGTGGCAGCAGCGTTTGTGGACCATGGCTATGAAACTTTGAATCTTAAAGGATATTCAACACACAAGAACAAAACACGACTGACAATGAACACGATTGCTTTGTTTTGAGGTTGCCCGGTTTTTCCGAATCTAGAGAGACGTAATATCTATTTTTAGAAAAAAAGGCTTAAATGGGCTTGTGCTATTCTTTTAATAAACTTTTCAGACAAATACACTTGAAATCAGTACGGTAAATCAGACTGGCGATTTTTTCCTCTTCTACCTGGAAATGACGTCAACAAATCTAACAGCTTGATATGAGCCCGGTAAAAATCAATACATTCCTAACTAATAATTGCTTAACATTACATGACTACATAATCAATGACACTTGTGGTCTACTAACGAACAATAGTCTATATTCCTATTACATCAATACGTTATCGTATAAGAAACAGTCTATTTAAGGGCAAAACAAGCTGCTCTGGCATAAACAAGGTCGTTTAACTATCGGGCAATTTGAAAACTGTCCTAAATCCAGCTTGTCTGCTATATAAAAGGCAAGTGAGAATCGACAGTTTATCAAAAAACCTTCCGTCAACACATAGTTCGCGTATTGCTATTCAGGATACAACAAGAGATAAACAGCGTGCTTCTCTTTGAAATGACTTTCATATGATACTATTCCTCCTGTTTGTGTACATCCAATGAGTGAATCCGGTCTGTCTAGATTCGATGGAAACGTTAGTAATATGCTACTGATGCTGCACCGTTACGATAATGGAACCGACTGTCCTGCAATGAAACCTCAAACGGAGAAACTGGCCAGCGAATCAAAGTCGCTCAGGTGGCGAGTTTAACGCTGTTGGCATTGTCGCCATGCCTTTTGATAACTACCTGGATAAGGAAGCAGGGAGTTAACGCATCATGGCGCACAAGGTGTTGAGGAATCGCAGGTACGTCGTAGTGTATCACCATGCTAGAACCACAGTAGGGCAAACACGGACCACATTGCCATACGATTATTTTCCGCGGGTTTGAATGCGCCACTAATGTGAAACATAAGGTATCAGAAGAGCCCAATTTTCAGTTTGCCACTCTTCAGATTTGGAAACAGATGCACTTCAAGCAGGTTGAGCAGATCCTTTTTCACCTGGAAAGTGCGACAAAACAGAGATATGTTAACAATTTAACTAAACAATTGCAGAAATATCGGAGCAAAGAGAAAGTTGTTGAACAGCGCTTTGTCTTCTTTTTCTCAAGATTTCTTCAGATTTCTCAACATCAGACAGTTTTCAAGAAGAGCAATCTATACCTGGATAGGCTTCAACGTTGATGCTGTCGTATTAGTACATTCACTTAAGGACGCAGAATTGAAAAATAAAATTTACAGCAAAGTGTGGGAAAGCACTGGCCATTGTAGGTTAGTAAGATGGAGCAGAAGTTATATCTAACGCTGTTAGAAGTGCATCTGTTTACAAAGGAAAATACAAAAGTGACATTTTTAGAGAATATCCTGTCAAATAACAGTCATAAGAAATCACATTTCGTGCACGAGTAAATTATCAATATTGTTAGGGTTACAGTCAGGGCTAGGGCAAGCCAAAGATATTTACGTGATATGAAGGAAAACGCTAGCTGCATGAATCCCGTCTGTACCGTAATTTGAAAGACGTGCACTGGTCATGAACAATCTTAAGAAAATGTGTAATGAGAAAGTGCAGTATGACAGTGATTGACGTAACATCATGTTATGACTGCTTAGAATTCCAACCAAATTGTTTAAAAAACTTTGTTTGTACAAAAAAAGTATCCTATAATTTAAACAATAATTAATTTGAGTTCTGTACCAGTATATAAGCGTCCGTTATTACCTGGAGTACAGGAATCTTCATTCTTATGCGTAACTGGTCAATTTCTAATATCATCCGATCCGTACGTATCTCTGACTCTAAAAGTACTTCGGTTAATATTTGAACTACTACCATTTTACTACCACCTGTGATCGATAGTTTCTTTCTTCCTTGTTTGTTGCCGATTATCTAATTATTCTCCTCGTCTTTGACGATGAAAGTACTTCTAAATTTTCGCATCCACTTTCGCACCATTTTGATGTTATCGGTGGCACTTGCACAAAAGATAGGGACATGGTCATTGTCTTACTGGAGGGGAAGTTGGCAAACATTACGTGGTCCCTTCAGTAACCACCTCTCACAAGCCGACTACGAATCAATACCAGGACTCGAACTTTGCACATAAGAAAAAGATCAAGGAGCCAAAACAAATTCGCGATGACCAGGGTCCACGAAATAACAGGCCTAGCAATCATGAGTTGATATAGAAAGCCTTTAAAGGTCCAACAATGAAGGAAATCAGTAGGCCTGTATACTTACAAGCACATTTTTGTAACTTTAAAATGTAAAATCCATTGAAATTTGTGCTCTTACTGTCATGTGCACCATTCACAATCGACCAGTTCAAGAGGAAGCCCCTTTTCCCTTCCCTGAAGAAAGTTCCATGGATTCTTTTCTAATCGTAACCCTAACCTTAAGTCTGATCCCGACTCTAACCCGTGTTCAGGTTTGGGGAAAATACCGGGTATAAGGGTTAGAAACCTAATTATTTTTCGTTTTCGCTTCGTTATTACCTATTTCCATATATAACATGGCACTGTGAAGATAATAGCAAAACAAATACAAAAATAAATAAATTATGATCCTGCTGGTGGTGAAAATACGGGATCAACTTCCTGGATTGTCGACTTAACTATTGTACTATCTAGTGCAGTGGTTAAGCCAGTGTTTTCGCATGCGAGAGATCCCGGGTTCGATCCCCGCCAAGACCATACGCATTCACTTTATTGCGTTCTATACTATGTACTTCACAAAAAAACTTGCTGGTGGGGGTGAGAATGCGGTATCGACTTCCCGGACTGTCGACTTTATTATTGCACTATCGCTGCACAAGCCATGATGTTACGGCGTAGATAAATAAGAAAATTCTCGTTTCTGTTACGTTTTAAGTCTCTTGATATACCGTACAAAGGCTAACCATTTCAATGAGCAACACAATAAATTCTGGGAGGTGAGAAGAAAACAAGTAAGATATATGGGCAGCCACTGTACCTCTGGAATATCAACTATTGTTCGCTTCTTCACATCTTCCCAAAGCCAATCTATCAAAACATAACGAAGCTTCTTGACGGACAGAGCACCTAAAGAAGGGAAAAGACACATGGAAGCAAAGTAAGCAAATATCCTATTCTATATCTAGTGAAGAGGCATCAAGTTTCTGTTTCAAACGTCAGGATGCTCTTAGTCACCAGTGTGGTTGCAATGCGTTCGTATAGCCCACCTGCTTTTTAGAAAGTTATACATGAGGTTGACTATCTTCTAAAAGTACACTATTTGTAACCAAGAATTTCTCATGATCATTAGAATAGTGAACTGTTCATTTATTAGTCTCGCTTATAATCAGTAAGATTCGTCATCTACTAGATCTGTCTCGCCACCCACATGTCCCTCCCTTCCTATAAAACTATTTCCTATTAGCAGCCGCACTCGTGCACCTAAGAATAGCCACATGAACGGGTTATACAGGTTTTCTACTGACCAATTGACGTAAGGCTTGAACGATAAACTTTCGCGAACAATTGGGATTTGCAAATTGATAAGTTTGCTGAAAATTTAGCTATCAACCTGCAACGATATCCTCGTTCAGTGTTTTCATCTTTTGACCGCAAAGGCTATCTTCTATAAAAGGGATATTGGGAAGCGATTCCTTAGCAAATTCATTAAAATTGAGCCGCGTTCGACACGCTGCCCCATATTTCACATCCAAATGCTGCTATTTAAAATAGGACATACAACAAAGAAGAAAAGGGCAGAAGATGAACGTAATATGTCTCTGATGAGCATTGGGTATAATTACCCATCCAACACTTCGGGGAATGTATGCATTACGGGAAAAAGCCAAACGTATGAACACAAATTCACTCCATATTCCTGTTGCACGTCTGACAAATTAACGACGTCAACAAAGGAGCAAATAACTGTAGCATTCAGTGCCGTTCAAAAACTGCAATTGATTGATGATGTGCTTTTGAGGCGGCGCTCATGTACGTGGGGCTTATTACTGAAGCATAGTCGTTTTCAAGACCGAATGCCCTTCCTGACCTCTCCCTTATGGGAATCGAACCCAAACCTTCTGAAACTGGAGGTAAGGAGCCTATCCATTAGACCGCGGTGGCGTAGCATTATCATTGACTGAACACTGAAAACATAACCACACTGTTCTATTATACGCTTGATTGAAAACCCGACAGCTCAGTTACTAACCTGTGTCCATTAACTTGGATAGGCGTCCTGGTGTTCCAATACCCAAGTGTACTACCGTTTTACGAAGGTAGGTTTCATGCTGCTCTAGCTGCAAGCAAGAATACCTTTACTGAGTTGTTTAACACAAATAAATTGTTAAAAAAACAAATTGAACGGACTTGGAAACCAACGCTGGAGAACTATAAATTGTGGAGGTACAACTTTCAGCCGCACCTTAGGATAAATTGGAAATGTCTTGACATACACATTTACAGCAGTTACAACAGCAGCAAGCAGAAAGGCTGCAGGCCTAAGCAATTCGATAAGCTATACAAGCACTAAAGTCAATAAAAAACCTTTTTTCAGTTACAATATTGGCAAGGATTTGTTGGTCAAGGATTACATATGGGCGGCAAAACGCATTAAAAGTCGAACCAAACAAGTATGTTACAGACCATTACAACAAAGTGTAGCCCAATCACAGTCATCACCGATGGAATGCTAAATTGCGAGCAGCCGTACCCGATACATACCCCGTAAAGCATTATGTGGCTGGCGTTCTGACTAATACTAGAAAAAACAGTCTAACATGTTAGATTTTACGAACTGGTCTATTTTAACAAAATTACATATTACCTTTCACCCGAGATGTAGCATCATTTAAGAAGTAAAAGAACATTCTGAATAAATATGTTCCGCATCTAAGTATGAACATCACTGCCCTTTGAAATAGATCGCAAGGAGTTGGATACAACCAAACACCTACTATTTCTACTAATACTTTTATTACAATCCATACACATTTATCAGTTAATTTTATCTGACTATATAGACTATATTTCATGACCATGAGACTCTCGATAGATTTTCTTTAACGTAAAATATATTTAAGCAATTCAAGCTCATCTCTACAGATGACAGCTTTTATTTACCAACATCATATTCTTTGAGTTCATCAGGTTTTTAAAATTGTATGTAACCTGTCTTACGCTACTATAGATCGTGCTGATGGGTTTGGAATAACGTGACACTCCCACAGAAAAATATGCTGATACTTCTAACAACTTTTCTCATAAACACTCCCCCCCCCCCCCCCCCACCCCTTCAAACGTTCTGGTCGTATGCACAGTGATAACCCACGAAATTTTCTAAACTGGTAGAGAGACTGGGAAGCTATAATAACGTCGTTTCCGTCTAGGCTACTGCTTGGTAAGAGGGATAAGAGAGTTTCATGCAATATGAACCATACAACGGCGGAATTAATCATTCTTAACTGTAGTCACTAACATATAATTGTTGTTATTAGGCAGCCTTATTCATGATTTGGTTCTAATTCCTTACGGCTAACTGGGACAATAACGACAGAAAACAAGGACGGTATCACAAATTGTATGAAAAGGGTAACTTACCTTGAAGTGTTTCCCAAAAAGTTTGGCCGTCTTGCACCTTGGGCCTTTAAATGAAGTGGAAGACCTGAAAGAAAAGCAGTATCAAGCTGCGTTTTCAACATAATGCAACGATATTTCATTAATGTAACGTCATGTTTCTGAATGAAAGCTATGACTGACGCCTACAAAAGAAAAAATGCTGCTAAGAAAACAGAACAAGCTCTTAATAGCTCAGGAATGGACGAAATTGTACACAATGTCGCGCCAATTTCAACGTAGCACCAAACATAAGTGCGTCACACATGAACCATATAAACTTGCTTGTTTATCACTGCGTTAATAATAGTTTTGCGCAAATAATAGTTCTTGTGCACAAGAGATACGGCCCCCATTATTCTAGAGTTTGAGTCAAGTCAGGGGGCTGTCGGGTGGCTAACCAATGATATTTACAATCCGGTGTTCTTAAATTTGAGCAGTTCCTCCAGTTGATAGTTGTGATGGAGAGTTTGTCAGAAAAATGCGTCGCATCACAATCCCCCTAGACTTGTTTATGAATTCAATGTCGCATGGAAAACAATAAGCAGGATACACGAATCTTCACTTTTACCGTGACGAACGGCCACTTTTAAAAGTCATTTAGCTAACTGATACAGGTGCTAATCTTAATTGGCTTAACTGAACCTTCACATCATGCATCAAAACTGTGCCATTCGTTTCACCAATTTATTCCTAGCGGGTCGTGCCTCGAACGGGAAGCGTTTGACGAAAATATGAATGTTTTAATTCACACAGTATTCACGTTAATTGTCGACACAGATCTAACTCTGTCTTTATCAAATGTCATCCTTATTCCCTACAGAGTTGAGAACTAGAATTAAAAGCTCAAAGTTACAAAATCACATAAAAAATGAGAAATCCGATAGTAAATCGAAGACAAAGATACAAAGACAGAAATTCTTCAGTGGAATGCATTTGTGGTTTAATGACTTCCACGTTCACTGCCCGTCTGCAGGCATAGTCACGGTGAGAGTGATGCATATTGGTCAGAAAACAGATTTGCAACACCCGGCATGTGCGACTCAGATATATGACTGTAAACACAAAGTCTGAAGAAATCCAAATGAAAAATAAATTTTTGAGTTGTTTCCCCTAACCGATGTTACAACTTGATAGTTTTGCACCTCTAGTCCTGCATTACAATAAAAGCACTATCAAGTGTATTGCGGTTCCTCAATTGACAAGTACATAATAGGGGCGCTTCCCACAATCGACGATCTATCAAATTGTCATGTCCTAAGAATAAATGGAAGTACTAACCATATCGGGCGAAATTTTGAATTAATATCTGAGAATCCTTGGAAAGTTTTCAATGTCTATCTTGCTTCTGTATGTGCTTGCTAAAGCTAAGCAATCTTCTAACCCTTCCACGTCTCACTGATAGAACTAAATTAATAGTTACTTCACCTGTTTAACTCGACCGCCCTTACTGCTGCCGACGTAACTACAAGTACAATTGGTCTTCCGTAGTCTTTCTCTTTCAGTTTGTCTTGTCTCTTTTGCCAGTCTGGTACAACTAAGAATTATTAAAAGTAAAGCAATAGATATTTGCTTGACTAAAGTCTACCCGGAACACGCGAAGTGAGAGAGACGTAAAGTATCATTCAATATTAGACGTATGTTCAATTTTAACTTTTTCGCACTAATGAGCTTACAGATAACAAGCCATGGATTCATAGGAACAAAGGTTTAGATAAAAAAACGCAAGTAAATCTGACAGGTTAAAACACCGAGATATCACCAACATATGAGTACAGCACAATACATTATCCCCATCCCAAATTGTATACTTTGTAAGTGGTCTGCAGATTATTTCATCTTGTAACTGGGGCTTAAGAAAGTTTCAGCAGGCGTATTTCAATTGACGGATGTTCCCTCAAGAAGAAGATTTGAACTCTCAGAGGCCTAGGCATACCTATTTTATTAAACACAACTAGAAATTAGTAATTATCATCACAGAAACATATCTATAATTGCAGACAAGTATCCTAGTGCAGTTGTGGTTCTGTAGTTAAAAACAGCGAGCTTTAACAACTTTCACAGGTAAAGACAATTTTAACTTACTTTTACGAGTAGATCAATTCTAGAGTCTAACGTATCTTTCGTCTGGCATATGATCAGCCCAATCAATCTACAGAAATTCATTATCCCTCCACCAAAAATCCGGTTTTTTCTATCAATTTTCTGCTTCTCTACTTATTGTTACACTGTCTGACAACTAATACACTCATTACAGTAACTACTACTTGGCTTTTATCCATGTAGCAGTGAACATAACTTCACATTAACATATGAACAGTTAAACGTGTAAATTTAAATAGAAGCGGGCTGAATGACAATAATGAATCAAAGAGCTGTTTGAGAAGAGAGGATTTGAAATGATAAAACCGAAAAATACTCTATTAACATATAAAAATAGAATAAGATATCACAAAACGCAGAGCTAGAAGCATCAGGTGTTATACAGCCTCATCATCATCATAATAAGGGAACAAGACTGGACTAGAGAGTGCTGACGCTATGACGTGATCATTGCAAAAGAGAAAGTACTAAGATGGTCGCTCTAAAAAGCGCGCCAGAACTTACGAAAACAAGATATTTAAATATGGTACTGAAAGCTTCTTAGTTTCACACTGTTAACGGGTACTCTTTTTTGCCTGAAAGCCCTTATCGCAATGTCTCAATCGTGTTCAGCTCTCAGTGGCACTAGACAAAATATTTTTTGGAACACAGCAGTGACAATTCATAAGTAGAAACCACCTATTCGGTTGCTGTGAAGAAGTAACATGATCAAGTCAGCACTCTTGTTCAGTCTTCTTCTTCTATAGTTACCAAAAAATGAAAAGCCTACCATCTTTCAGGTACAAGGAAAAGTTGTTTAAGCTCACCAAGCCGCCAAGCGTAGTCGAAGCGTACAAGTCATCTATAATGTAAGATTTGAAAAATGATACTTGTATGGTGATAAGAAGAGCATCTCTCTCAACGGAGGGATGATAATAAAATCAAGTTCCGCGTGTTAAATGAAACATCATACAATACCAAATTGATATAATCTATAGTGTCTTATGTTTAACTGAGCCTAGATAAAGGGTGGTTAAACGTAAATGTCTATCTTCTACAGTCAACAAAATGCAGAGATTGATACTTGTACGTATGGAGCTATTTACTACACAAAAAAACATGACATGACGTCTGCAGACGGTAAATTATAACTGGCATTGAGAGTCACAATAAAACAAAAGGAGATAATTTCTCTCACCGATGCCGGACCTAAAACATAGTGGAACATCAGCATATTTATTCGAAACGTAAATTACTTCCTTGACCAACCAACTCATGTACAACCTTCAATATGTGATACAGTCTAAAGATAATTATGGAGGACTTCACTCAAAGGTCCAAGGGACCATATCTACCTAAAAATGTGTTAGGAGAATCCAGGAGAAGTAGGTGAAAATACTTAAAATTTTTGGGTTCTTTACCATTTTTAGGATATTTTTGGAATTTAAGGAGGTGTGGGCACCCTGTATTGGCTTCGTTGATATAGTGCTACATACGCAAACATGATAATCGAAACCCTGTAAATTACATTTTGAAAAGTTATAAAAAGCAAAACTACTTTATAAATATATCAAATCGATGCTTTTCTCTTAATTCTTTTGTTGCATTAGAAAAATTCAAAGAGCAACACTTAGCTTTGGTTTCAAATATCATGACCTTTTCGTGGTTAACAGTGGGCACTACATTTGTGAAATGAAATACGTTAGCCAACATATAAGCCGCCTTCTTAAGTTTGTTATAGCCTATTCGGTGAAAGGCCAGATACCACGACAACAAATGGGAGGGAGCAAGAAATGAAGGAATTGGTGGTATTTTGCATAAAACTGGGAAAGTTTTCGTATCACTGTTAATTCATAAACTGTCCTCCAAAATCTAACTTTAACGATCAAAGATAAATTTCTAAAAATATATTCATGATCTTTTCTGGTTTCCTGGCTTATTTTTGTCGGTGCTTGTTGTTTTTTTGTGGGGGTTTTTTTGGGGGGGCTTAAAAAGGTCGTAAAAAGTAAAAAAAATATTAACCAAAAATCAGGTGGGCTTAAGGTCCCAGTGGCACTCCAGGTTTATTGCATAAAAATTGATTGCAAGACAACAAATGCCTATCTCCGTACCATTTATTGGAGAAGAAAACTCTTTCGTTATCTGCTGAATAATTAGTCCATTACTGAATATCGCAGATCTACTCACCTACCATTGGACTACATATGTGATCAAATGGGGGATCATCAACTTACAAACACAAAACATGGATGCCTACCCGAGTCTGGCAACAGTTCATTCAACTCAATAGGGGAGAGTTTTCCTTTGTTTTCTTCTTTGAAGAATGACCACAGTGTCTTGGCATTTAAATTTTTATCCTTTTCCTACGTAGAAATCAAAGAAATTGATTACAGTATCAGTAATGATTCTGCAAATGGTACTTAACTTTCCCCAAAAGTTTTTTAAAATTGACTTTAAATGATCCAGAAAAAGAACAGAATCGTAAATGTGACATCAGAAAGTTCAGAGCCATAGCAACCATAAAGGCTACAGGAACAGATGCCCTTCATTTGAAGAATGATGTGCCCTTCTACTCCATTCCCCTATGAAAATTGTACTTGCACAAATTGTTCTTGGTACAAAATTTGAATATTCTTTTAGAAAGAGTAGACATAATTTTTTGGTTGTAGCTTTTCGTGCGTACTCGTCGGATCAAAAGTATGTGAAAAGCATCTCAAAATTGTTGTTACGGTCCAGAAAGATGTATACCTAATAAAACTATAACTACCTTGCCCCAACTTGCCTTCACAGGTCTTCTCGAGATATTATCATGCTTAGTTTGCCTTGTCTCGTTTCATAGACAATCAGAATTTTGATTCATCAATACTAATTTTTTTGAAATGAAAAGAACTAATGCCTTTCTTGTATCATAGGACCTACTTTGAGTGAGATGGCGGTTGAGGATAGGCTGAGAGTAAATTTTTATAAGTGAGTATTTTTATTGAGTTTCATGACAATTATTTTGATTTATCCAAAGAAAATAGGGTGTTTTTAATTAAAGTGGAAGTGGGCAGTAATACAACTGATACAAACTATGCGTCTTTCATTCTGTTTTACTTGTAAGCCTTTAAATCTGAAAAAACAAACTTTCATTGAGCACCAAATGTTGTATGAATTTCTGTTAGCCTACACTTTCTCCCTAGTTAAAAAGCACCAATTGACATAAGCCCCCTAAATCACCCCATTGTGTCCACTTAGGGTAAAGCCCCCCCCACCAAATTCTTGCATGGATTCTCCAATACTTAATCTTTGTAAACGTTATCGACGGAACGTTCAATTTCGAGCAGCTGTAGCCCTCTTAACAAACGTTCTCCTGCTATCCCGATGTTGAGGCAGCCTATAAATTTGCACCACATTCAACCCACATACTTCTTTGATGTTATCAGTCAGTCTTGTTCTAAATCAGCCTAAAACTCGCTCACCAAGGACCATTCCGAGGGTAATGGGTTTGTCCAAACCAGTATTTCTGAGCACATGGTAGATGATGGACAGCTAATAGGCATATAGAATGTTCAAGAGAACTGCCGGTTTTTGGCAAGAGGGGGCCCTGTGCCATAAAGTGATTTGGGGGCCCTTCAGTGTCATTGAATGTACTGAATGAAATGATAATCATATGCATTATCTCCCTTTTAAAATTTATCACCTCAATTTTTTTCTTCGATGAGCCGTGCAGGCCCCCCAATTTCCATCTTAGGCGCGGGGACCTGTGCCATGGCACAGCTGGCACCCCCTAAAACCGGAAGTGTTTAAGAGACAATTTTCACTCTTGGTCATGATCCCTATTTATTTCTAAGTCCAAGGCACATTTTTCTTTTTGGTGCCATTGTATTCTTTGCAGAGTCAAGCCGTATTTCTTTGCCTTAAGTCCAAGTTCACTTAGGGGTTTTTCTTTAACAAATTGTTAAATGAAATTAAACCCAGTTAGGAGAAATTATAACTTCCACACTTTCACGTTTTGGCAGCTCCAGGACTGGTGTTCTACCGCTTGTGTCTTGGATTGTGGATTGTCTTGGTCCGCTTTGTTGGGTCTTTGACATTTGATCATATTTTAAAGAGAAAAACATCACAAACTTTAATAATTGCAAATAACCGATCATCGTAGACATTCAGATGATCATGTGACATTTGATTCTTGCCAACTTTGCCTTGTGAGCAATCATTATCTGAAGATTAAAGGATCATTCATTGCCCTGAAATGGAGCTTATCGATTATTTATATGAAATCTATTTTCTTGCCCTGAAATTAGGTATTTGAAGATCATTTTGCAGATAATCCAAGGTCCAACCAGCATTTGATCAACTGATGAACTGATGCCAGGTAGCCACCCAAATACACGAGTAATGCATCCATTCATAAGCTCCTTAAAAGATAAATATTAATGTTTGTAAATGAAGCTGGAAGATGTCAGACATCTTGCATCAATAACTTACTTCAGCTATTGTCTTCTTAGGCTTGCTCCTCTTCCTTTTCTTACTTGGTACATTCAATTCTTTTTGACTGGTTCCCTAAAGAGAAAAAAACACTTAGTAGGAAAACTTATTCTACTTATAATAATGAACACACTGGCTAAAACTTTTAAACAAAGCATGACGGTATATAAAGTAAACACTAGAACTGGATGGTATTCAAATTTTTTCAAGATTATAATGAAACCTACATCGTCATCAGACATGTTTTAAAGGTAACTTTGGTTGCATTCATACAATATAAAACAATAGCAAAGTGGCATAATTACTTAATGAAATACTTGCACATGTTCTTTGTACTAGAAAACTTCAAAATTGTGTGAAGGAATGCAGACATATTAGGTAAAAAGGCTTTTTGCTGATTCTCTTCAGTTGATCTACATCCGTAATGAAAAATTGTAAACAGAATTTATTTATACAAAGATGGAGGATCAAAAAATTACAAACAACAAGTTCGATTGGCTATCGATTACAAAAGACACAAGCAAAGAATGCCATGCATGGTGCCAAACCAGTAACCAATAACAAAACTAAAACATAAAGAGTGTAAAACATTCATAACCATAATTGTTGACTTATCATTGAATGTTGCTCGATAGCAGATCTAACATTCCCCTAATTTTGTTTAGAAGTGTTCATCTGTACTTTCCCCTTTTAATACCAGATCAACTGCAGAGAATCAGCAAAAAGCTATACGACCAAATATGTCTCATTTACTTCACGCAATGTTTAATGAAATACAGTTACGTAGTTTGCTCGAGCGGGAATACTAGAAGTACAAATAATGTGACATTCACCCAAAGAATGAGAGAAGTGGGATGACACATAAAGGTAGAAAGACATAACCACACACAATCAAAACTAAGAAAGGGGGAGAACCAATGGGTAATTATTGAGGTTTGGTTTGATTTTGGGTATCAAGAGATTTTCACGTGTAGACATTTCAAGGTGGGAACTACCGAGAAAAATGATTTCAAAGTCAAACTGAGAGATTCTATGCCCAATAGATTCTATGCCCAATAGATTCTATGCCCAATTCTATGCCCACTGTGCAACAGTATGGCAGAGTACGATAGACTATTAAGACAATTCCCAGATAAAGCCAAGATTCCCAGGTGGTCCAGTGGAATATGTAAATGGCACCTGGTTTAACCAAGGTAACAAGCATGACAGCTTTTTACACTCACATTTGTAAACAATACTTGATCTGTGAGGCCTACGAATTCGGTCTTTAAATTGGAAAATATCCCTCAGTTGAAAGACAGGAAGTAAGACAGGATGCACATCAACTTGTGGAATTGCTACAATTAACAATTTACGTAATTGATGACATACTTGCAATGAGTAGCTTCCTGTGAATGGCAAAGACAATATTAAAACTTCTTATCAAGAAAACAATGAATACAAAATACTATGAGACAAAGTGGATAACAAATTTTTAAATAAGTACCCTGAGAAAAACTTTAGAGTATATTTTGAACCAGCTGTTGTGTATGTAAAGGACTATAGTGAAGGGCAGGTTTGTTTTACTTTACAACTGCTCCTTTTTCACACAACATTTAACTAAATCCAATCGTTAACATCAGATGTTACATGTATGAGAGAAACAAAGATACACATGGTTTTGAAGGATCTTACTTCGGGAAATTGTTTTTAGCCTTCTCCCCTTAATGATACCCAAACTAAGACCGCTTCCCTTAACCATAATATCTTACAGATAGAGAAAAACATCAAGAATAAATAATTGACTAACAACTAACAGAAGAAATGAAAGAACATAGTGAAAAACAGCAGACCTGCTGATTGACAAAAAACTTAAATAACAGTTATCATATCTCAAAATTATGCCCTTAACAACATACTCTTAACCATATGTAAACAATTACCTTTGGTGCATGCATCACTATCCAAAATTATTAAATGATGCAATTCTTCACATAAAGGCAAATCCCTGCAGGCTATAAGTGTATCTGATATTATAGTCATTACTAGCTGTGCCTAAGACACATTGTTTAACAACTGTAGTAGCAATTTTGTAGATGAATTGCTTCATACTTATTGATATCTGGGTCACTTCTTGCTAAAATGTAACAAATATATAATTGCAGCACTTTTGGTATAAAGATAGACAATCTATAAACTGAAACTTAAAAATGTTATACCTTGCCTTAAGGTATGGTCCAGGAGCGTAAAAACTATGCACCATCGATTGGCAGGTAAATAATACGCACTCATGAAAATTGCCTTAAAACTGCTGAAAACCGACACTCGTCTCAAAGATGACTCTCCACTATGTAAAACCAAACATACACTATCTGCAGAAACAAAACTTGGATTGTACATTATTACTGATTCTGTGATAAACACGTGTTTAACTGAAGACGTCTTATGACCCATTGTAAATTATCGTGACTAACTTTGGTGGTGTTCCATAAACTGATGTAATTTTCAAAAGCAAAACTATACCTTCAGAGCATTTTTTCCCCCGTTTTTCTACAATTTTATTACATGTTTTCCATTGTGATTTCACAAGGACTCCCTCTCCCTCTCACTATGATTCATCAAGTGTTAATTCAACAAATTTCGCTAAGTGCGTATTCTTTACCCTCCTTGACCATAATTTTCAAAAATTTCTGTTAAAAGGAATGATATTCAGAATGCATATTTAGAATGATGTCTCAAGTTTTTTTGTAAAAGAACAATTTTAGAAAACACAGCAATATATTTCACAACCTAATAACAGGATGAGACATTATCAAGTAAACAGTCTTTCTAAGGGTCTGTTGTTATACTAAATATAAGTGGCAAGATGATGCTCATGTTTATAAAGAAATTTACTTAAACATAGAATCAGCATTATTTGAATATAGAATGATCAGTATTATTTAAATATAGAATCAGCAATGTTATTTAAACATAGAATCATGATTATCATCCTCGTCCTCATCATCAACTGCTTCACAGTTACAAGTTCTCCAATTGCTTTTTTCTTGCACAACTCAGTAATAAGAAGAATATAACTATGATCCATTCATTTTGGGCTTGTGACACTACACTGGCAAACTGATCTCATCTACTGAGTTCACTTTGGAACTGACAATTGCGATGTGTGTGACCAGTTGATGGTAAATATTTTATTAGTGGCAAGGATTCAAGTGTTAAGTCATATCCAAAGAAAGCGAAAATGGTTGGAGTTCAGGCTACTAACCATTAGCAAATCAGCTGCATTTGCAAAAGGAATCGTGTTGGTCACTTTTGACATGATCGCTACCTTTCAGTAAACCCTACATGTGTTGCTTTCAATCAAATTTGGATAATCACACTTTGGCTGTCCCCTGAAACTAATAGGGTAATTCAGCATCTGTCAATATTTTAAAGCATACCTCGTCATTTGATCTCTTCTGCCTTTCCTCCTCTGGTTTCTTCTTACGAACTTCTGTGGGTGAATAAATTATATGGAAATGGTTAAAAATATCATCAAAAGTTAAAGATACCTGTCCATCAGATTACATTACTTTGAGTAAATAAACTTATATATTAAATATTGTGCTGTACTGATTACTTATCAAGTATTTAAGTATATATATTTGTAGCAACGAAATATATACTTTAAGTATTAATAGCACAGTCTATGTATGAAAGTAAAAAATGCAATTGGAACCTTCTTTGAACATGACTTTGTTTGGGATATTTTTGTTAATTGAAGCAATGTACAGCAACACTAAAAGCAAAGTGAGAGTCAACTATGATCTCACGGATGAATTTTGTGTAAATGTCGGTGTGTATCAGGGCTCAGTGCTCAGCCCCCTCTTATTTGTCATTGTACTCGAATCATTGTCAACAGAGTTTCCCATTGGGACACCTTGGAAACTGCTATATGCCGATGACCTGGCAATCATTGCCGAAACTGAAGCAGATCTCAGACTGAAGCTAATAAAATGGAAGACTGAATTGGAGTCAAAAGGCTTGAGGGTCAATCTGGGCAAAAATAAAGTTATGGCTAGCGGTAGCGACCTCCTCTTCCTAAAGGACTCTGGTAAATATCCCTGTAGTGTCTGCAGAAAGGGTGTTGGTAACAATTCAATATACTGCTACGGTTGCTCCCACTGGGTCCACAAGAGATGTAGTAGAATTGTCGGCCCACTGAGAAGCAACCCTGAATTTCGCTGTTCCAGATGCAAAGATACAGCACGCCCAATTGTTGGTTGTACCGAGACCACATGGCGGCTATCGGATGATGTGGAGCTTGACATGGTAGATTGCTTCAGCTATCTTGGGGACACAGTGGAGGCTGGAGGTGGTTGTGAACTGAGCATCATCACAAGAGTAAAGTGTGC
>JAAAKL020002232.1:5777-26935 GCA_010016065.2 Carybdea cf. marsupialis auct. non (Linnaeus, 1758) | reverse complement strand
TTCTGGACTGTCAAGAACGTCACAGGGAGGCTGTTAGTTGGTCTACGATGGTGGAATTATGTGGATGAAGATGGAAAAAGCCAGTGGGTGTTTGAATCACGGAAGGCAAGTGTCTCTTTCTTTCTTGATCAATCACGCTTGCCATTCTTCAATTTTACATTCATGTACCCTGACCATTGTATATACTTTGAAGTATTTTGATTGAATACTAGAGTGACATCTGTTACTGTATATACTTTGAAGTACTTTGATTGAATACCAGAGTGACATCTGTTACTGTATATACTTTGAAGTACTTTGATTGAATACTAGAGTGACATCTGTTACTTTAGGTTTAAATCCTATGACCTCCTTTGATCTGTTCAAAATAAATCTGATGGTTTTGTTGGCCTCCCACAAACCCATCATCAATATCTGCATAGGAAAACTAACGAAGAATGGGAGACAACTAATTCACATTTTGTTCTTCTCTGTTATGAGTTGTTGATGTGAGTTTATTAAACTCTGGTACTTCTAGGGTAGGCTATTCTACAAAAGAATTGAAGAGAGTATTGACAGGAAAAGTACTAGGTATCAATTGTAGATATAATCAGTGTACTCTTCTTTGTTTTAAAAGGTTTGTTCTGCCCACTATTAAAAATACTTATCAACAGTAACATATTATCTTTGTTAGATTGACAGTTTTTGGAATATGAAAGGGCAAAATGAACAAAAAAATTGGGTGAGAGGGGATGAGTCTCTATTTAATGCCAGTAGCATTAGTAAGCATGGAAAGGTGTTGGATGATTGAATAAATGGATTTGCAAATGTAATGCCAAGTTTGCCTTTGGCTTTTTGTGGAAATATCACAGAAGTGGGGAAGGTCTGTAGAAAAATGGAGTGAAAACTGCAATTTCTACTGTAATTTCTGAAAGTGTTTTATTGATATGAATTAATTTTTATGCTGAGTTATGATGGAAATCAAAGTTGTTGCTTTTTTTAATTTTTAGAAACGAAAAGGACAGAAGAAAATAAATCCACTGGAATCCAAGATATTTTGGTTGGGTTTGGTTATATGCCCCATTATCTGGGTGTTTTTGCTCATTGCAGCCTTGTTTTCACTCAAGTTAAAATGGATGGTGAGTAACTTAAAATCACTTGAAAGGACTAATTATGATCTTTGAAACCAGTAGTGACTTTATCTAATTGGAGCAAGAATATGTTTGACAACCTTTTCTTTTGTAACAAGTGACTGGACCTTCCTTACATGGATTGCAGGCTTTACTTCTTTTGCTCTGTGCTACTTCAGGTCTGATTAATGTGGACATAAAGTGCTACTTCTATGATTAGATCCAGATCTGGTAGACCAATTGTAGTAGTGAGGAACCAACAATTGTGCTATAACTGTGCAAAAATACTAAGTATCAAGAGTTGTTGATATTGTAAACAGTAGGAAAACAGCTAATGATAACTAGCATCTAATCTAAGAATACAGAATAAAGAAGTCACTCTGAGTCAGTAATGATATATGAAAATGAGAGGCATTCGGACAAGAGTCAGACTGGGGGTTTTAGTACCAAATTTAGTAAGTTTATAAGGCGAGAGGGTTTGGATGTCTTGCAAGAATAGCCACTAATGAAATAGCTGTAAAAAGGTATTTAATGTATTGACCAATTCAATAGCAAATTTAAAAGGAAGAAAGCATCATTGTCTGTGAAATACCCTTGAGAAACTGACTGTCTGTTGATTGCACTGTGTGCTACGTTTAAATCAAATTTAATATAGGCCAGGTAGAGTGAGCCAGTTATATAAAGACGAACAAGTGGAACAGTTGATGCATCTTCTAATTGTCACATTTTATGTTGAAGTAGATTGTCAATTAAATGAAGAACAAATGTTCTTATTTTAAGATCAGCATAAATGCGAGAATACTGATCATAGCAAGAATTAAAATGCCAATTTGGAAATGACTCACAGATTAGCAAAGACATGAAAGAACCATTTTGATAATCAAGGTGCAAGCCTTGGCGTTACAAGAGAGTGTAAATAACAAGGTTTCTATGATGAGAAACGGGTATCTTTCGTGGAAAACTTGATATTCATGGAGGACAAATTGTTGAGATATTTGACCAATTGTTATGTTCTCGCCAAGCAAATCACGCCTTTCCGAAATATATATTAAAAATATATATGTCTTCATGTCAAACTTGCTTATCAGGTATGTCTTGTGAGGTGCCATTTTGAGCAGACATTTTTGAATAGCACGGTACGGTATCATGTTTTAAACGTAAACGTCTTAACAGTGGCATTTCTTGGACAGGAAAATGGGAGGGGCCATGGAGCCAAGAAAATAGTGAGGGACAATTGCTATGTCTATTACATAATCGACTAATCTACGAATATTTATGTATAATTTATAGGTTTTGATGTTAGCTCCTTAAACACGAATGTACTAGTTCAGGAAGAAATAGAATATTGTGCTGAATTTTTGTAATCTGATAAGTATAAAAACCACCAGTCTCTTAGAGAAACGTTCATTCAGTTAATAGATCTGTGCAGTTGCAATATATTATTGCTTACACACGATGATTACTATCGCCAGAAAGACGGGCTGACGATGGGAAGTCCACTAGCACCTAACCTAGCAAATGGTTTGCTAAGTCAATTCGGCCAAAATATTCAAGAGGGCGCGAAGCTATATTCAAGATACATGGACGATAATCTCCGTGAGATAAAAACTACTATCACCCAAAATTGCAGTTTACCATAGAAAGAGAGAAAGGATATAAAAATTATGCACGTGGGTGAACAGTTAATATCAGGGTGGTACTCATAGTGTACCGACACCGGATTGACATTGAACTTCCATGCATTGGCCCCAGTAAAATATAAATGTTCCGTTGTATCAGGAATGATATATGGAATTCACTATAAATGCAGCAGCTGTCAGAACTTTCACAGCAGTCTCGAGAAAGCTATAGTCATGTTGGAAAACAATCAGCACCCGCCATTGTTCTATAATCAAATACTTGAAAAAGCGTTGAATAAAATTTGTCAACCTACACAAGTTAGCCAGGAGAAAGAAAATGGAAAGGAAGATGAACAACCCGAAGAATGAATTTTTCTCCAATAGAGGGGGAAAGTTACAAAAAACTTTGAACGGTCACTGAAGAGAACAAATGCTCTTTGCAAAGTAATTACGACAACAAAGAAACTAAAAACTGTATTACCGTTATTGAAAGCACCAGTCGAGAAAGCTATAAAAAGCAAAGTAGCCTATCAAATTGCGTGTCCAGGGTGTCAATCGTGCAAGTCGGTCAAACTACCCGACATCTACTAATTCGCATGAAAAAGCACAAACAAGCTGGTACTCATGTCGGAAATTATTTTCAAGCATGCAACGCGCTGCTTACAATGGGTGATGTAAAAGTAATTGTTTCGTCATGCAGATCTATTTATAATTTAATGACACTAGAAGCACTTTTTATAAAAAGCATTAAGCCTTCTATTAACACTGAGGATGGATACAGAAGTCGTACTTTAGTCATTAAGATCTAATTTATATCAAAGGAATTTTATTTTACCTCTCGATTTTCAGTGAACGATTTTAGTCTATATATGTAGTTGTTTTATGAAGTAACGTAGATTTTAGCGAACAGTTTTACTATTTTTATTTAGACCTGAAGATGAAGTTTATATACTTCGAATATATTGCCGAAACAGAATACATTGTTTTATGGATTTCCAATGAGATTAGAATTTATACAATGTTTTTACCAAACTTTTTTCAATGTTCAGAGTTCAACTCCCCTATCACTATTCTGATATCACTTTGAGACTCTTTTTATTATCATCTCCAATGAGTTGACATCCCAAGGTTTTACTGTGTCAGCTCTACACAAGGAATGCTTTCCTTTACATCTTAAATTATGGTATACTGTCTTCAACTCTCTTCCAAGAAACATCTATAATTTTACACCACGTTACCTTACCATACGCTTCCTACTCTAAAAAATCTAGCTCTGTGACTTTGTCACGCTGGCCATTTGCCCTCAAAACTCTCCAGCTCGTTTTCGTTGGCTGCAAAGTTCATCTTAACGAAGGCCGTAGCAATTGGCGTCACGATTCCGTTTTAAAAGTTATGGCCGATTTCCTCCGTTTATCTGACCAAGACCTCTACTGTGATGTGGATGGGTTTCAATTCAATCTCCATCAATCCTATCTGGTCCTGAATTGCGCCCTGATCTTATGGTAATAAAGGACAGAAAGCTCTTCGTTGTCAAACTTACTGTTGGATTTGAAACGAAATTAAGGGAAAACTTTAAACCGTAAATCTTTAAAATATGAATCATTGAGCAGAAAATTCCAAAATGACTATAATTATTCCTTTGTCAATCCAAGTATGAGTTCGATAGGTGGCATTGCTAAGAACAGTAAATGCTTCATAGACATGCTAAGTGATCATGATATATCTAATGGCGAGTTTTTAAAAAAAGATGATTTCTTGTATTATCCGCACAGCTTATTTTATCTTTTGTAAACGTGATTCAAAATGACGCAATCCGTAGTTACTTGTTTTGTAATTTTGTTCTATAGGCGCGACTGTATCATAATCATTTGAATATGCCATTGTTGATGTGAGTATTCAAATGTAACTTAGTATGGTATGAAAATATGTCTCAAGTTTTAAAAAGAATCTTATTAATCTGATAGATAAATCTCCAGGAAAGTTCCTTCGACGGTGGCAAAATGTATCTAGCTTACTTCCAGCAAATATTTACACTTTCTGCAGAGAAGGACTCATTCTGAGCCTATCTACTAACGCTAATTTGAAGGTATGAAATGTCATAACTTCAAATATTTGTTCTCTTTGTTCTCTCTCCCCCGGAACTCAGCATCGTGTTCTCAGTATCTGTTCATCCGCAGCGGGAGACGGCCGATACCTCTGGAGACACAATAGGGAGTTTTCGCAACAGATGACGATCCACCAGACGACGATGAGATAAGAGAGAGAAGCCAGGGCACTAGTTGACGACCTGTCGTCTGCCAAATTGTATTTTCGCAAGCCGTCGAGCGCACAGTCCATTATTTGTTGTTTGAAGATCAAGGTGTAAGATGTTATTTGGAGAAATATAGGGTGGGTTGTTGCTGGCTTACGATGCCGGTTTTATCACTTTGCCATCTTAATAATACAAGTTACACATCGAGTTTTGTTATACCGTATTGAAATTACGAGAAATTCGACTTGGATGAACTGTCAAACAACGAGTGTGCTGTTGGATATCGTCTCAAGAGGGATGACATAGTCAGACTATCTGAGACATTAAAGATCCCAGGATATTGCGACAACCTTGCGATATTTGATGGATTAGAGGCCTCCTGTCTTTTTCTAAAAAGACTTACTTACCCATGGCAGTACTCCGATTTGATCCCGTGATTTGGGAATTGAGTGCTACAGTTGAGCTTGATGTTCAATCGTGTTTTGCAGTGATTATGGCATCTCCCTACTGTGACGCATTGTGTGGGCATCTACTCCTATACACATCAAAATATAAACCCTTGTTTTGTAATCTTTAAGTATACATAACAATAATGAACTAAAGTACTGGTATTTTTGTGGAAAATCAGCAATACTTTCCTTCGTTATCTAGTTGATTTGAAAATCAATAAAGTTTCGTCGTCGACGAGCGGATGACGAGAGGCGGGTGGGGAATGACCAAAATAAAGCATGCGCATTAGCGCTAGTCCCAGTCTTTCTCTATAATACCTTCGTGGTCTAGTGGCTCGTCATGTGTTGCGAAAACTCCCTAATAGCGTCTTGAAGACGGTGGCCAATCATTTCACGCAACCTGACTGGTTATTGGAACCCAGGTTTGTTATTCCAGTCTTTACGGCCAGACATGGATTTAATGAAAGGCAATATGGTAACTGTTGTAGAACTTACAGTCTGCTTCGAAACAAATTTAAGTTACTCAAAGGATTAGGAAGAGAATAAATACAGAAATCTCCTAAGAGACCTTGTAGACGCAAACAAAAAGGTATCGACGTTAGGCTTTTATTCCAAAAATATTTCAAACTTTGAATCGCTATTAAGGAAACATGGCATTGACAGTGAGAAACTCCTTAGCAAACTTACTGAAGTGGCCTTGCGCACTTCGTTCGTACTACATATTCTGCAGGAGAAACAAGGATTGACCTAGTCCAACAAACCTCGACTTTTATTAAGTATAGTTTGTGTGGGGTTTATTGGTGTTTATTCTGTTTATTTATCTACTTTCTATCCCCTTCCTTTCTTTTTTCCCTGTGTTTTCTTTGCTTTTCGTTTGTTTTTTTAAAAAAATATGTTGAATATGTTTGTACTGTTGTTGTACCAACGTAACGTAGATATCCGCTCCTATAAAATCTTGCTGTCCCCTTCGTAATGGGTGAAAACAGTGAGAATGATATGTACTATGCTGAAGCTTATTTTTCTGTAAAGTTACAGAATGACTATATGGCACTGAATTTTAAAATTATTATTATTTACCATGTTTGATACTATACCGCGTGTTGTTAAATTACTTTATGCATAAAGAGACCTGTAACTTCATGATTCAACATGAAGCATCTAAACCCTGGTTAATCAGTCTTTCGTTCTTTCTTCTACTGCATATTTAACATGTCGCACTTACACCTATTTTGCTGGGCCTTAATATTTATAACAAAACTACTGTTGCTTCCTGGTCAATCGATTGCCGTTATTCTTGTATTCTCAATCAGCCAGTCTGGCAGTCAGGAAGATCATGACCCTACCCTGCCCTTGTATGTAGGTCTTTGCTATTGTATGTGTCGAGCTTATCCATAGTGGCCTAGGGAGTTTGCCCAGCTCGAGAAGTTGTGTAGCGTTTTTGATAGACGTGATAGACATTGTATGAGATCAAAACTTTTCGTGGATACTCCAACTTGCATCTTGAATCCAACTAACAAGGTTAACGAATGACGTGGTAAACTATAGCAATAATGCAGGCGCGATGGGAAACATGTACATGAAACAAGATTAAAAAGATGTGCAATGAATTATAACCGGGAACCATGGTATAAACAAGGAGATAAGCAGAACAAGTAAACCACTATAACATATCAAGAAATAATAATACAAAAAACCATTTACAATAGATTCGTTGACAAAACAGTCTTTCTGTTTGCATAACGAGGGTTGCATAATTTTTATGTAGACTGCCTCTAATGATCTTAAGTGATAGTAGGAAGACGTCCTATACTTTATCGTGAGCCAGTTGTCCTTCTATTTCTCTGCACAGGCACGATTTAGCAAGAGATGCGTAGCTATTGCAGACTTTGTCTAAACGGCTGTCTTCTTTACCACTTTGCAAGTTCTATCTTGTGGTTTAACTTTGTTGGTTGGATAAAAGATTCTGAGGAGTATCTTTAAAGCTTTAATCTCATTCATTGTCTATTCTTTTTAAAAGTATCTTCAAGTTCTATGCCACAAACAATTTATTCAATTGTAATTTTCTTATCAAGAGGACTTAATACCTATGTACTCCTTCACCGCCGAAAATAAACTGTGCACATTACATAACATGTTTCTGTATCTGCAGAAGTGTTCATTATTCTCCTCTTTTTAATGGTGCCAGATGAACATTCACGTCGGAATTTAGTTTAAGCTTCATTTATGATTATGTCGGGGTCTTCCTATCCTTTTCAACCCTATAATATAGAGAGGTCTAACTAGCATTTTGTCTTCTTTCAAACTTGCTAGCATCCACTCTAGTATACCTTGTCAAATTCTCAGACGTGCTGTTCCTGTTTGATCGTGGATGCGATTTTCGTAATACTTACGAGTAGCACAACAATGAAATGTTTCGCTGTTGATTACACTATAAATGTTGATGCAACATTGCAGCCATTCTTGTCCTGTCATTGCTTATTATTAACAGGACCCCTGGTTAGCGCCCCCCATATTTCAGGGTTTTTATTGTGGCGCCTTCTTAACTTCATTCTCCGCAGTTAGTGATTTTTAGAGGCTGTACCACCTCCTCCCCCTGCTATAAATGAGTCTCTGAGGTTCTCTTTCCGGTTCAATCAACTGTTTCTTGAACCATTCTCTGATTATGTTTTCCATATCCTTATCTAGTAGTTCAAACTGGTACGCATTTTGATTCAAACGTGAAGTCTTTTCTGAGACGAATGTTTCTCAGATGTTTTTTAGAAGACAATCGCGTACATAGGCACTCTAGAACTTATAAGTATCTTTGCACCGAATTTAGTGTTTCTCATCATTCTTTAATTACAAAATGGTGCAATGTTTATTACAAGGTTTTAGAAAGGCATATGATAGATTGTAATGACGTCAAGGCCATTTCTGTTTTATTGTGTTTTTCACTTTTATATTTAGTTACATAATTGGCAGTTGTTGTGATTTCGTTATTGGTTTCATATTTCACACAGCTTGTTGTAATTGTTGGCCTGATGCTGAATGCTGCTAATCTTTTTGGTTATATTAAATGCAAAAAGGATGCTGGAAAAGAAATGAGCAACCTGGCAGGATCCTTCTTGGGAAGACAGATATTTAGTCAGGTAATCTATATGTAGCAAATAGTTCTGTAAAGAAAGGTATCATCATCATCATCATCAACATCATCATGATCATCAACATCATCATCATCATGATCAACAACAACAACATCATATCGTCATCCCCATCGTCATCATCATCATCATCATCATCATCATCGTCATCATCATTGTTATTATTATTATTGTTGTTGTTGTTGTACCAATGTAAAGTAAATATCCGCTCCTACAAAATCTTGCTGTCCCCATCGTAACTGATGAAAACAGTGAGAATGATATGTACAATTTTGTAGCTTATTTTTCTGTAAAGTTACAGAATAACTATATGGCACTGAAGTTTTAAAAAAATTCTTCATTTTAATAGCTCATAATAAACTCCCGCTACTATTTCATAAAAACGAAGTGACCCATACATGGCCAAGAGCCCCTTTATATATTGTTATTATTCTACAAATGTAAAGTATCTACAGCTTTCAAAGATATTCCTGGGTTTAAAACTTTCAACTGTTGTTGACTTACATTTATCCTGCCAAGTTACCACTAGAACCGTCATTCGATTTTCTAAAGATGTAACATCGCGTATTCTATTTAGAAAATTGACTACGAAAAATGTTTAACCTAACTCATTGAACTTGTAAAAACAAGTCTCAGAATCCCTACCCCGGGGCCCATAAATAGTCTACCTCTTTATCTACCCCTAGATCGAGCTACATAAACAAGATAGCTCATGCTATGCCATATGCATATTGGTTTTCATTGATCGACCTACCTTAGCTCGGTCTATGTTGTGAAGGGAAAATTTGTGTTTTTAGCAATACTGATCGTTAGCACAATCACAGATCATTCCTCATGACGTACAAGCGTGAGCGTGGCCGAATCTATTGAACTGTGTGATTCAAGAGAAACGAGAACGCACATCAGCAGATGATTTGTGACATATACGAATAAACAAATAACCAGCAGGTAATCACCGATACAAATTTATAAGTGACGAAGTTGAATCCCCAAAGCTTTGCTACGAGATGCTTTAGAAAAGGAAACAAACCATTGACCGGTAAATACTTAGCTCTATTCAGGCTGTGGTAAACATTTAATACGCCATGTCCACTACTTTAAAACAGGATTTTGGTAAAGTATTTGTGGCAGATTAAGGTACCGTTTTGTGTATACTGAATGAATTTCTGAATGTACTTGCAACAAAATGAAGGGTAGGCCTTATTTTTTCTATTGCTGGTTCAATGTATGCCATTGAGACTACTCGCTCGCTGCTGATTTGTACTTCCTTATTTCTGCGTTTATTTAGTTTCGAGTATTTATGCGTGTACCGCATATCTTCATTGCCTGTTACAGTATTGTTGGTTTCCTCTACAATCATTATTCCTTCTTCAACTGACTCAACCTATCATTATTATTATTAATTTTATTATTTATCTCCCCAAAATTCAAAGACATCAACAAAATAAGTTTAAACATGAAATCAAATTCATCCCCCTGTTCTTTTCACCAAGTCCGCACCAATATTTTATAGAAATGTCCATCAGTTAGGACAATGCGTTGGAAACTGATCACTAATATCTGCTCAATTCAGACCTTCTTGAAAACTTGGAGAAATGGATTGACAATATTTGCTCATAAAAAGGGACCTACTGATAATCCTGAAAATTCCATTACCCGGCAAAGCATTATGTGTAAACTGTTTACTGTATATATCAAAAAGCGTGTATACGATTTTGTGCTGAAAAATGATTACTTCGGTCATAAACTACAAAAGGGCTTCTGGGCAGGGGTATCTGGAACCATCGAACACACGGCAACTATGACTAAGATATAGACCATGCTCGACGCCATGGAAGAAGTTTAACCATCACCTTGCTCTACCTTAAAAATGCATTCGACGAAATGCATCATGGCCTAACCAAGAACGCTCTTAAATATCATCACAATCCAGGGAAATGATCCACTTAATCACTGATCTTTACACAAATTGCACCGTGAGCATTACAGCAGAAAATTTTGTAACCCGCCCTAGCCTAGTAAACAGAGAAGTGCTCCAAGGAGATGGCCCGGAGACATGTTTGTCTTGTTGTGGTTACAATGTGAAATCAATATCCTCTCCTTTGAAAGTTTGCTGTACCCTTCAAAATGGGTGAAAACAGTGAGAATGATGTGTACAATCTTAAAGCTTGCTTCTCTGTAAAGTTATAGACTGAATACATGGCACGAATGTTAGCATGCAAACAAATGTTGCACAGTCCAGTCAGTTTCCTCGCCCTCTTTTTGCACCCCGTTTGCCTTCTGTATCCCTGTGACCTCTTTCAGGAGTATGTGGCTGTAGATTTCAATAATCAAATCGTACGTTGGTTTATTCGGCATTTCCGGTGCTTCTGTAGTACGTCGTTCATCTATCGGTAATCCTGCCCTTCTTACCATCGTATGTACTTTTTCATTCGATATTTTTGGGACTCAGGTATTATAAGTTAAGTCTTATTAATTTGATATTGAACACAGTCTATATTAGTGTAGTCTGTATTGCAGTATGAATACCCAATCTGCAGACAGAACTGTTTCGCCCTTTGTGGGCTCTTTAGTGCAGAACAGTGCGTAGAGACTGAATTCTAGCTATGTAACTTACTACAAAGCAATTTAAAGAATTCATGTGGTACCATGCCAGAGTGCTCAAACTGCGCAAGCACAGTGAGCGATGCATAAAGCAACAGCAATGGTATCGTCTCGATATGAATAGTATGAATACCGTATCCTGCCGTGCACATGGCCACGTTGAGCGCTGGAGTCCGAGTAAACAACCTGTCTTAGTGGAAACGTTCTTCATTAGTGCCCAGGTCCTTTAGGAAATTCAGAGTTATTGTGATTGTGGAAGTACCTGATAGAATATATCTCAAAACGAGATGACGTACAGTGGGGCGACGAAGAAGCGCATTTCAGCTCAGTTCTGGCATTATGATAAGTGGCAAAAACAAGCCGAAACTAGTAAGGACCTGCTAGATCTCATGTTTAATTCATGCGTTATACTGTAGACCAGCTGCGACGTAGTTTTCGGCCTTGAAACGTCATATAAACATGTGAGTTGATGTTCAGCTGAGTAGCATTTGCTTAATGATAAACTTTTTCTATTTCAGATGCTGAAACGACCAGACCCTGTAGATAGCTAGAATGAACACTGATGATGGATGATGTACTATAGCCATATCATAAACAGAACCCCAGATATCATGGAGTTATGTTCATGGAGTTATTGTATTTAGTCACTTGTAGCATCTTGTTGTTGTCTCGTTTGATTTCTACTTTGTCTATTTGTAAAGATTAATCACAAATTTACGGAAATGTGGCATTAAAAGATGACTCTGAAAAGAGGTTCACTTTCAATTTGGTATTTTTTGTTGAAAATATGCATCTACTGGTGTCGATAATCCTAACACACTTCTAAGACAGTTGTTTCAACCTTCTGGGACATCACTTTGAGGATTCTACAAACATATTCTAAGCCATAGTGGCAAAGAATAAATCCAAATTCGACGAACACAAATAATTTTCTTCAGAGCTTTTGATATATTTCACGTTATTATCAAAGGATACCCAAAAAATCATTACGTAGTAACCTGTAAACAAAAACGCAATACAATGCAACAGTATAGAAAATCTTAATAGTCCCAAAGGTAGAACAGTACATGCTAAGAGAGACACAGAGGAACAGATAGAGGTCTGGGATAAGTTTAGAAAAAAGGAAGGCTTTCTTTGGGTAACAAGCCGAACTCAGAGTTAGTCTTAATTAGGAAAACGAAGTTGGACAAAGAAAAAGTATTACAGCAGACATTACAGTGCGAACAAGTACTGGAAAAGGAAGGCTAGAAAGCTTTTTCCCAGTCAAAGCAGAAACACCCAGGTGATGCTCGACTTCCAATCAAAGAGTAGAAGCAACGGATCCTTTGGATGGTGACCCAGATACGAGCAGAATTAGTATATTATATGGAAAACAATGTAAAAACAGATTTCAGAACCTACTTGGCCCTTTTCGCTCAGTTTTAATTCAATCTGTTGATAATGAACCCGACTGAGTTTGAAATCATTGCAAATCGTGGAATAATGGCAAATCTTGACATGTCAAATGACTGAGATTGTATATTGCATTACTGAAGCAAGTCAGTAGAAAACCCTATAACACTTACAGATAGGTCTCTTCCGTCAATATCAACTCAAGATTGCTTCTGATGTTGCCTTATTGTGTGCCAAGTATTGGAGCCAGCATCCAAATTTGAAGTGCTGTAACAAAGTTGCCAATATTTTCAGCACTGTCCTCAGACTCCTGTTACTACCCAGACAAACGTACTTTTCTTGATATCCACATGATACTAAACTGCACTGCACACTCTAACCCGCGAGATATGAAGACTCACCTAATGGGTTGATACGAATTGATGATTGATACTAGTTGATCCACTTGATACTAAACTGCACTGCACCCACTACCCCGCGAGATATGAAGCCTCACTTAATGCGTTGATACGAATTTCACTTTGACAAAATGCTTTCAGAAGTGATAAATGTCATGTTGAACATATTCATTTTCACTATCAAGTGTGAAGATGCCTTCGTCGCTGGGCGAAACACTGCCATTGCTTTGATACATATTATTATTATTATTATTATATTACAGTAGCAAAGTGGAAGCGTAAACGGGGACATGGTTACATACCTTTTAGAAGGAAAGGTTGAATTTCACAACGTTTAAGCTGTTTCTAAGCAAACTTGAATCGCATATAAACAGGTTTTATTTGTTTTACCGTATCAGAAAAAGAATCAAAAAAATTACTATTGCGGACAATTTGCACCTTCCTTACTTATACAAGTGAGAAGACTGGAATACGATCGGGATTACCTTGGGTGCGTCCTTGTCTGTCCACGAAATGTTAAACAGTAATGGAGGAAGGGAAGGTGTAACTATAGGCTCATCTGCTATTCACTACATCACCAAATGTTTGCAACGATTAATACCTAAACAAGCATTTCCTCTTAATTGAACGTGTTATTAAAAAGGTAAATATGAAGGCAAGATTGAAGGTACAGATCAACATGTGCGAACAGGAGTAGACACAGGCCTTTGTACGAAGCACCAATGCTTTAGCACCGGTAATTTCACAGAGACTTTAAATCCCTTAGTAACAGCAGCAGAAGCAATGTAGTCTTTCTTTTAAGTTTTACAACAAATAGATTTAACGCTAGAAGCGTATCTGTGTTTGTTTATCCTCTTCAAATTGAGCCAAGTGATACGGTCTGCCACATGCATTAATTCAGTGTAAACATTGGGGTCAGATTTAGAAATGAGAAAACGAGCTCCAACAAACTTGTTATCACTTATCCACACCGTATGTTCCCCATGCACAACGTGCATACCATGGTTATTAAGTTGATTTTGAAGAGATACTAGGGCAAAGTGAACATTTCAGATTTCACCATCGCGGCGTGCTGCTCTACCAGCCGAGTTATGATGACCCGGTGATAACATAGCTCACTTTTATCTTGCCGACGCATTGGCTCCCAATCATCCACTGGTGCACACCGATATCCAGGTCTATAAAATTTGGTGACTACACTCACTGCCACGGAAGGCCTACCATCCAGTTCGCCATGCTGTCCACAGCTCACTGAAAGTAACGAAGTGCCATCGAGAGGAGAGGATTTTAAAATATCAAGTTTTAAGAGATACTAGAGAAAAGTAAAAATGTAATTACCAGTGCACCAAGTCATCCCGGAGGTTACATTTTCACTTTTCTCTAGTATCTACTGAAACTTTATTCTTTCAAACCCTCACTTTTCCATGACATTTGAAAAAATCGATTCTATGATTCTGAGTGAGTAATAAAAGAGATACAATTACTTGTAGAATCTTTTAACCGGAACGTGACGGGTATTTTCGCCGAACAAACAACCTGTTATGGAAGTAATCTGGGAAGGAGTTGAGTATCGGATGTGACGCCCATGACTGTTCTTAAGATAATCACTTTTGAACGGAGGGTCAGAGTTCTGGAGTCTCAACATTTCACAGTTTCAGAGTCTAAGAGTTTTAGAGTTTTGAAGTTTAACAGAGTAGGCCTACATGAGTTATAGATATTCAGAGTTTAGAGTTGTATTAATAACTTATCTAAAGAAATATGGAGGACAAAGATGATCTTGTCTTACATGGATTCTAGTTCTGTCGCAATCTGCTAGTATTGTACAGTGATTGGCTAAAACTCGGCTTCTCCTTTGCATAATAAAACTACGAACTCTTAAAGATTTGAATAAATTTGACCAGATTTGGCTACATAAGACACAACATCAATCCGTTCAACATTTCAGAAAGAGTCAATAGATTACAACCAACATACAAAAAAACTCGTTATTAAACAACATTGAACTACATATCTTTACTACTTCAAACAGGAACGACAAGTGTTGCCAGATAGGGCAACTAATTGTTGATAGGGAGACATTGACATAGGAGCAATGACCACAATGCAATTGTTTTAGACTTCTTCAGAACGTTTGTGCGACAAAGCAGCAGAGTTGGGCCTTGGCCTTGACCCACAAATTGTAGCATTACCATTTTCGTGATGAGATACATGAGGAGTCAGACAACACTTGCACCGACTTGCATTGTCAACTATGTAAAGTACATAGAACCAATATCCCTCGCGAATTCTACTTTAGCAGTAATCAACGTTAGATTTCTTGAGTAACCAATAATCTTTGCGACAGTCTACGATTTTATAAACATTAACCAAACTTCAGCAAGATCAGGCAGTCGGTAGTTATTCTTCTCACTTTTTTTGCGTTGTTGGGATATTGGACTGAGACAATCTCTCTCGTGTTATTTTTAAGTCTGATCATCCTAACTATCTATTTACATTCGATCCTTTCGAACTTTAAGACGCATTGCAGAATGGCTTGCTGATTGCACATGTTTCTTTAAATGCAACAAAATATGATAAGGCGAAATCCTGGCAATCTACTTCATAATATATAGAAAAAGTACAAGAATACTCTAACTCAATAAATCGCTTACGTAAATTAAATGATCTAAAATCCATAATCATGTATCAATACTCAAAACGTAAAAGCCACATTTTAAATTAGCGTTTCAAAACATGGGGTGTGCGTATTTAAATGGAGTTTAAGGGGTACGCAACTGATGAAGACCTAACGGGAAAAATAATATATTATCTTCTTCTTTCTTACTCTAGCTACGTCTTTTATAAAGTCTTATAAATTTGACTGCTTGGTATTTAGAACTGCATCCATTCTTGTTGGGGAACTTCTTATTTACTCCTATTTTGGGTACTTTCAAATTGCGGTATTTTCTAATTGGGGTACTTTCTAATTGGAGTAATCCCTATCTGGAATTTGGAACACTTTGAGATATCCTCTAACTGGGAGTACTTCTAACCTGCCGTACATTGAGGTCACATCACAAAGAAGGGAAAAGGAAGAACGGTCACTCGACCTTTCCATTGTTAACAAATTTTCTTTGTGCGTGCGTAAAGAAGACACCTTGTAAACGAGGCTAGTGGATGTCTCCACTGTCATAATATACACAACAGATTACTACAGAATTTGTTGTTGGAACAAGTGATACTCAATGTTATTACTTTGGTTCATCCACTTCCTAAGACCCTGGTCTGATACCAACATTGTGCCACGTAAGGATGGCATACCTTCTATTTGGTAGATGCGACACAACAAGAGATGCCAAGGTTTCATATAAAACGTGAGCCATTTGTAGTACAGAATCAGCTATCATAATGAAAAAAAACTAGCCTTAAGGTACGAAATCTTCTTACTAACACTTCATAGGATTCGGACTCTACTGTCTCTTCTGTCTCTTCTCTGTTCTGAGGTTACATCATCATTCGGAGGGTACAGGGTTGGGCTATGTTAAACCCCTGTTTTTTAATAGAAACACAACTTTCTACTTATTTGTTGGCCAGCCACATACAGGCACCACACGTGCACTATTTTAAAATGTGGCTGTACTATCAAACTATTCTAGAAATACATTGCTAAAGCTACATGGGACCCCATAAAGTACCAAAATCATGATCATAGAGCCGCAGCATCCATCTATATAGACCCCTCCTTGACCCCTTACCTGCACCTTACATAGATCCCCTCAGTACTATTCTATAATGAAGAATACAAATCATACCTATGCTGCACATCGAACGATCGTCTTTAAATCATCGCCAGTTCGAATGTCGTCAGCGCAAACACAACGTTCCGTACAGCTCTTAGGCACCTCTATAATAGAGAGTGCATCTTCGCCAACGGTATCTTATCCCATAATTAATCTCTCTGCCTGTGTCTTAATTAGCAGCATCTTCTAGGCAATTAATGCGCGAGTTGTTTAGTTGCCTGTAAAGCAACATAAACCTATACGAATCATGATTGAAAAGAGTTGCCACAATGTTCAACCAAGATATGTACCTAGATTTGGGATACTATTCAAGTACAGTATTCGTTGTTGATGCTCTTTTATTTACTCTTAAGCAAATTAAATTTTCTCATTTTGAACAAAACCCATAAATTTCTCTAAGCAACCCATAAACGTCCAGTGAAGTTTTTCAAGTACGAGTTAGCAACAGTAGTAAAACGGATACAAGGGGTACCCACATCATACAAATAGGGTGCAATTCCATTTCATGGAGAATCGATCAGTGGCCAAATTCAATTCATGCGTTCAAATATCTGAGAATACACTCCCATAATAACCTGACCTTTAAGAAAAAATTAAAACGATGAAAAAGATCAAGTAAGACTGTAAAACTGGACTCCGGTTAAATTTCAGACGTTTGCTGAATGCACTCTGTAGCAGCACAGTAGATAGAAATATCTGCTTGACGTGAATGCTGTTAAACGCTTCACCTGACCATAACTTCTACTTCCTTTTTAACTAACAAGTAAATCATGATCTATGTATAAATAAAAAAAATCTATTAAAAAGGTCAACTTTCTATGAGGCAGTTAAATTTAAAAGTAAGTTTAAAAGGTAGACACACTCTTTTACAAGTTTGCAATGATGCACCTGATCTCTCTCTGACTCACAGCACGATATAGAGTTTAACCGTCTTGTTCATCACATACTGAGACAACCCTTTCAGCTTTTTCAGCTTTAATGACGAGGAGCTTCTAAGCCCCAACACCCGATACAGATGATATTTACTCCCCATCTTTAATGCCATTTCCAGCTCTTGACCTGAAACTTCAAAGCCTTTAGGTTCTGTGGTCGATGTTGATTTAACTTCGATGTAGACTACATTTTGTTGGATTGGGTCCTCGTCTACCCAACTCAGTTTGAGGTCATAAGGTGCTCCGGTTTCCTGCTCCTGGTTTTGCCAAATAACTTCCATGTCTCCTTTGCGTATATCTTCTGCATGGATTTTGAGGAGATGCTGATAAACCAACTCTTCTCCAATTCTACCGACCTCGCTTTCCATCATTGTATTAGATCTCTCGATTAAAGCATGGACATGATCATCCCCATTGATGGCACTAAGAGGAATGTCTTCGTACGCAAGTTCAAGTGTGTCCGCAGAATCTTTGAGTGCAAACTGGGTCGGTGATGAGAATGAAGTAACTACGTCCTTTATCACTTGGGGAGGGGACATGGAATTGCCATCTTCAGAGAGGTGCGATTCAGACGGTCCATCACCACTACATCCTGCATCTAAAATGGACGGCGGCTGTTTTTCGAATTCCTGATGCCCTGCAAGTTGTGGTGGCCCTGACAACGAGTCTTTGCTTGTTTGCTGCTGATTTGGGTTAACTTTTAATTGATTTAAAGGCAAACTCTTTTCGCCGCTCATTATCTTCACAGTTTCCTCTTGGTCTAAAGCAGTTCCCCTTTCTCTCGTCTGGCAATTATTTTTTATTTCCGGGAGGAATTGCTTATCACCTTTTGTCAGCGCCGACGAAGGTCTCGGGACTCGCCTTTCTTCATCATTGGAATTTTGTCTTTTAGCTCCAATAGTATCTTGAAACAAACCTTCATTCTTTTGCATATTTGTTGTCATTTCCAAGGGAGGAGCAGGAACATTGAACTGCTCTTTTTCTGCCTGATTCCGTCCTTCTGCCGATCCTTTTGTGGCCATGAATTCCGCAGGAGCTGGTGGTGGCCAAGATGCGGTGCCCCTTTCTTGCTGTTGTTTCTTTTCCTGCTCCTCTCTTTTCGGAGCAATCGGCTCCTCTGGCTTAGGGATACTCCAAATAACTTCACCTTCTTCTATCTTTCTTATCCCCTTTTTGGTCAGAGAATTTTCCCGTGACGATCCTCTCAAAGCTAGCACGGCCATGATAAGAGTTGTAATATCATCTTGAGCAACTTCGTCCTTCCCTGTGAATAATCTTACGAATTCGGATATAATTTCCTCTTTTTCGTATAATTGATCTTCCAGAATGAATATGTAAATTCTCCCACCTTCATAATCACTCATTTCGCTTGCAAATGCTTTGTTTCGCACTACACTAATATTTGGGAAACCTTTGAGGGTAAAGACGGCGTTTAGCCGATGGGTCGTATTAAATTGCGCTCTGGCCAGTCTTTCGGGGAGTTTACTGCTTTTCACGTTGGCGTAAATGTTTTCATAGCGGCTGTAAAGAATCCTCTGAATCAAACAAAGAACATCCCCAAAGACCTCTTCCCATTTCGGACATCCCTTCTTCGATCCTTCAGCTTGTGGTTTTGGTTGAAAGGCTAAGCTAGACAAAGCGTCAATGCCACATGCCTTGAGAAACTGCAAAACACCTAATACAAGCGACAGCGACTGCCTCCTTGCGCTAGTAGAATTCCTCTTTCGTTCATGGTAAGAACTAAATCCTTCAAAAAGAGCTTGATGAACCTGACTCAAATCTAAAAAGTTAACCTCCTTCTCATCTTTGAAAATGTCGTACAATTCCTGCTTGTCAGCTAGTAATGGCTTCCTCTCAACCGACACAAACTTATTCCGTGTAGTTGGAAATATTTGCAACCGCTGCACACTTGATGACACATATTGACAATTTTGCACATCCATGTAATCTCTAAGATTATCGTAAACCTCTGTAGGGCTATTATAGTCGTCAAAAATTAACTTGACATTTTCCTTTTCTGATTTTGCGACACACTTTTCCCCGATGGCAGCGAATACTGATAGCAATTCATTGTGGGCTCTGAAATCTGGTAAAGTGATTTCGGAGGCCAAACATGTAGCCACATCCAAATAATCTTTAATGGTTGGCGTTTCTCTTACTGACATTACATTGCAGAAAAATGATTTCACCTTGTCACTATAGAGTCGACACAGAATGAAAATTTTATCCTTAAACATATCTGCCCTGCCAATTACTACTCCAGAGGGGTCACTCCAGCAAGAATCATCTTTGTGATGAAATGTTCCAACGACCGGTTCCGTCGGACTTACGTAAGTATCTGATGGAATAAAGATAAGCTTCTGGTCTCCCATCCGCTCAACTAGATCGTCAGGTGATTTTTGCAAGAAAGAGTACACGCTTTCCATATGCCTTACGGACGTTTTGAAATCACCTTTCCGTGTCCAGTCCATCAAATGTGAACACAGATCATCTATTGTTACGTCTGTCTTAACTTTAAGAAAGGAAATGAAATTTTTGCATTCCAGTTTCGCTTGTACATAGGGGCAGAACGAGCTTAAGACACTTTGAATGCTACCAATAGGTAAAAACAATTGTGAAGGAACGAATAACTCTGTTTCTCCATTTAAAGAACCAGGTAACCACTTTCGGTTTCTAAGGAGCATTGCGAGCGAAGAATAAGTAGATGCGATCACATCTCCATTCGAATTTCGCACCTGAACATTTCGCTGATTCAAGGTGGACAAATAATGATTCCACCAACCATCCAGTAATTCCACCAATTTGTTTACTTCACGATTGTCTTCTTGCATAAGGAGATCTCTTAACTGAGGGGAAGTATAATCCTCTACTTTGAAGAGGGAGTCCTTAGAGACAGGCCACTCCATGGCACAAGAAGACCAAAAGGAGCGATCCTACGAAAGGAAATAAGCAAACGTCTTGGTAAAATGGCACTCAAAAAGGCAGAATATCGTATTTTCCATTGAATAATATTGGTGATGCACAATAGAACATCATCAAAATCTTTATTGTCTTTTTGCAAAAGGCAGTTTGTAATGTCTGATTCAAGGACGGGGCATGATAGCAGCTTGTACATTTAAGTGATAAAACCTTAAGATAACGTAGAAAACAATGGTAATTGTAACTCACAATTGAAAGCAAATCACTCCATTCATATTGCATAATAAAAGTGTTCTCTTAGTCAGAATATTCCTTGAAGAAACCTATTGCACATTGTGTTCAAATTGAGGAGAAAAAGCAGTCTTAAAAAGCACAAAATCTCAAATCACAGTTATTGTAATCTAAATAGGAGGGTATGACACCCTTGCCGCACATGAACAATAAGCAAAAGGAAACTATCTTGCCGACGTTGTTTTGATGATGGTTTTTTCTTTTAACTTTCTATTTCTAACTTGCTCAGGTCTATTGGAAATATCACTATCAAACACAATCACTTGCAGTACATT
>JAAAKL020002231.1:0-26937 GCA_010016065.2 Carybdea cf. marsupialis auct. non (Linnaeus, 1758) | reverse complement strand
TACAACTTAGCACATGACTACTTTGAAATCTGACGCTCAAAGATTTCCATGTGAAGTACATTAATGGTGGTTGAATCTTTTCTCGTTTCCTTGCTATCAGGTAACCTTAAAAGTTACTTACAAAGTGGCAGCTATGGTAAGCCTGATGATGATAGTATTTCTGGCTACTACATTTATTTCATATTGTACGTCATTCATGTCCAATCAAGCATTAAATTCATAAGGCACAAGTATAAATAAGCTGACATTGTGTACATATAAGTCTAACTTCCATAATACCATAAAGAGGGCAACACGTGTTGGTAATAGCCTGCAAATTGTCTCAAAATCATACCACGTGTTATGGAATAATTGATTAAATCCTCCTACAGCTGCTGAGTCTAATCAAAACGTAACAGTCCCACTAAATGTGAAGATCACACTTTCTATACTTTGACAACCCCCTCAACAGGAAAAACACCAAGATGTGCCAATTTTTCCATACTTTACAGCTGCCATATTTGTTTACTGAATGCGTTGGCAAAGAATGACCTGGCCTAAGATTGGAAGGGGCTACAGGCACAATAAGTGGATCTTTCTAGACTATAGAATGGTTTTGATTAAATTTGCAAGAACATACGCAGTATGTGCAAAGCAGACCAGTTTATATAACTTATTATTCTATCAGTTAAAATTACAGAAGATTTATTTGGGCCATACTGAAAAACATGGTTGCACAAACTCTCATAGCCAAGGTCATTTCACCGTTTGCCATAGTGATCGGTGGTAGAATCTCAATGAAACACTAAAACTTTACCCAACTGTTCTTTTCCCAAAAAGATATAAAGGTAACACAGCAACTGTACAGATATTACTGTGATTTGTTAAATATGTACAGTATTACCCAAATAGTGCAGACAACAAGGATCGTAATTCAAGTCTTACCACCTGGTCCTTTTCTGAGTTCACACTCTGTCACACTAAGAATTTTACTTGGTTGTTTTAGGGTACATCGAATCTGGTAGTACCTACAATCACAAGAACAGGAAAAAGTAAATTTTTGAACTATTTATGCCCCATGAAGTGAAAACAACAATATCATCAAACATCCATCATAGGAGAGAAAATTTCAAAGAAAATAATATCATGTTCAAATGGTAATATAGGACAAACTGAAGGTTAGAAAAGTTGGATATCCAAATATTGGACACAGTTGGTCACACATCATTCTCTTTGGCACAATCTGCTATATGTTTTCCTGATGCCAAAGCCTATTTGCTTTGGCACAATTTGTGTGAGGGTACAGCCGACACATCTGTCCCAGTGATACTGATATTGATACAGTATATAATTAATATATAACAGAAATATTTATGCACCATATATACCAAAAAAGGGAAATTATTGAAAATCTTGGCATCATGAATAGATGTAACACAGTTACTAAGAACTAACAATTCAGACAACATATACAGCCCTTAAGATATGGTTAGCATCTCATGATTAAGCTTATACCAAGTACATCGTATATGTACACAATTAACTGCTTATGTATGTATACTCTGGTAGAAATTAAACTGTCGAATATTCAAATCAGCTTCCCTTTTAAGGAAATCAACAACTCCTCAATTTACTGTTTGCTTAATCACCCTTATAAAATCTTGTAGTAACTAAGCTATATCTTCTTCTCAGACAATTTTGCAATATGGGTGTGCTAGTACACGAAAATAGACAGGCATAAATCCAGAAGGTGGAAAAGTATACGTGGGGCTACTCCTTATATCTTAGCTCCATAAATGAGCTCATTGATGAAGGTTTTCTGAGAAAGAGAAGAAGAGAACAGGCACTTTGGATCATCTTATTCAGATTGTGACTGAATATATAAAGCCTATAAACTTATAGATGATCTAGGTATTCAAGAGAATTATGTATATGCTTTCTTCCTATTCTTGGCTGACATACGCCGTCAGCACTTGAAACTGGCACTATAAACAAGAATGTTATAGTTGTTGTATACAGTTCCAAATTTTAACCATTTGGCTTTATCATCTGTTTCTTAGAATGAACATCTCTATGAAGTTCCTATAAAAATGGTTTTCCAACTCCAATAAGTGGAAAGGGGTTATAATGTAAGTCATGAACAATGTCTTTGTCTAAAACCAGATAGTATGTTATATGAATATGGTTATGAATATAAAACACAGCAAGTAAAAAAAGGTGGTTTAAAATGTCTAATCCATATATTTTATCTGCTTTTATTACTATCACACTTTCAGATTTGAGTACTACCTGGATAACTAAATACACAGATTCAAACTTAAACTAATACTCAACCTCAGCCATTGAAAAAAGTCAACAATGACCATTGTGCAATATTCAGTCACAGCTCACATTATTCAACTACTAATACCTACCTTTTTCTTGGCAACATTGAAGAGGAAGTGGAATGGAATAGAAAGTGGAACACAATATTCACAAGAATAATCACCAGGCAAGATTTAAAAAGGAGAAACTGTCTAATCTTTGAACAAACTTGTTTGCTGCACATACTATGCTTACCAGAGACAATGCTCACAAAGTTGCCTTAATAATACTATTTTTGCCGTCCATTACAGTGTCCTCACATCTGATATCATTGGTCTTGGTCATCGTATTGTTCCTACACTTATCATTAAATTCCATAACAGTAAAGGTGTGACAAGTGACAGTAAAAACTAACATCACTTTCTGCTCACTTACAAAATAAGACATTTTAGATCTGACGAATGTCTTACATGTAGACATAACTTAGCTAAAAATGCAGGAGGAAAGGCAAAAGTTTATCAACCACATCATACTTTTAGACTTCAACAATATTGATCACTAAATCAACAATTACATAACCTCACACAGTTAAAATATGAGGTGATAAAACAGCACCAGAGTGAGCTTTCAACAACAAATCACATTTAAAATTTACGATTTTATCAATAATCAAGCTAACACAACCGTCAAGGCAATGCTTGCAACACCAGTTAAGATTGATTGTTTAGCAAATGCTTTCAATCTTGAGCAGCTTGGTTAAATTGTTGGCACAAGATGATTGCTACAATATTAGGCTTTGGGATTTAAGGATATTCTGTGCCCCATCTACAATGTCACTTTTTGGCAATTCAATGGTGGTGAAATATACTTTAGAGGGTCAATCACATTCCTCTCAAACATAGAATCCAGATATATTGGGTGAGGTTGTACATCAAAAAGGCACATGGAGATGTTGTAATTGATTTACACATTTCAGTTGAACTTGGCCTCTGTCTGAAACCAGGGCCACAGATAGCACTGTGAACAGATGTACACAGAAAAGTAGATAATTGTCAACCAATTATAAATATGTGGATAGTACTGTGAAATTTTCACTCCTAATACTACAAGTACCTGCTGCCAAAAAAATGTGCCCCACCAAAAACAGTTGTGAACAGAAGTGGTGGTGAAGCAATTTGGAAAGTCTCAGTTCAAATCCATACTTGGAATGATGATACTCAAATGGTATGGGCATGTCAGGAGAAGAGCAGAGGGCGAATCACTTGGGGATATGGTCAAATGGAGGTTATGGGAACTTGCCAACCAAAGATGATGTGCATTGATGATGTGGCAGAAGATATGAAACAGTAGAGAGAGTGTGTAATACAGAGGTCTCACCAAATATCAACCCCTTAAACATTTGAGAAAAGAACACTATAAAAGGTCATAGCAAAAGTTAATAAGTAACATGTTTTTGTTTTCATGAAACAGACTTCAGTGCCAAAGTTGGTGTACACCGAGGCTCGGTCCTGAGCCTACTCCTTTTATCATAGTAATGGAGACCTTGTCACAGGAGCTAACAATAGGTTGTCCCAGGAGTTACGTTATGCTGATGACTTGGTGATCATGGCAGGTACTCCCAAAGAGGTGACTGAAAGAGTCAAAGCATGGAAGGAAGGACTCAAGGTGAAGGGACTCTAAGTGAACATGGCCAAGACCAAAGTTCTTGCTAGCAAGCCCAAAACAGAAACAGAAAGTTGCACAGTCACCTTCCCATGTAGCATTTGTAGCAAGGGAGTTGGCAGTAATTCAATTTACTGTGAGCACTGCAAGCACTGGGTACATAAGCACTGTTCATCTGTTAAAGGTTGTCTGTCCTCAGTGCTAGACTTCAAGTGCAAGAAGTGCAGCAACCCAGACCCACCTCCGACTCTTACTTCTACAAACAGTTTCATTGTAAATGGGGAGACCCTACACACAGTAGAAAACTTCTGCTACCTAGGGGATGTAATTGGACAGGCAGGAGGATATGCATATGCAGTTACCACCTGCATCTGCTCAGCATGAAAGAAATTCAGGGAACTGCTCCCTGTGCTGACCAACGGATGCTATTCTCTCCACAACAGAGGCTACACCTACAAGGCATGTGTACACAGTCATACTTAGCTGGTCAATACTGAAGACATCAGGTGACTGGATAGAAATTAAAATGCCATGATCTGGTGGCTCAGTGGGGCAAAAAATAAAGGAAGGTTGGACCACTGCAGTGATCACAGAGCGCCAATGCCTACAGACCATCAATGTGCCCCTTCAAACTAATAGGCTAAGGTGGTATGGCCACATCCAACGTACGCAAGAACGTTCCTGGCAAAAGAGGATCACCACCTTGGACATCAGAAACTCACCCCTCCCTAGAGGTCGACCAAGGAAGTGATGGATGGACAATGCTACAAAGGATCTAAAGGACCTAAGTCTGAGTCCTGAGCACACCCAACACCGTGACATGTGGAGAAGACAGACTACAAGACGGTGTCGTGATCAGGAGGTGTCCAAACCCCAGGCATAGGGAAAGCAAGGACGTTTAAGGGCCAGTACGTAAGTAAATGTTACAGACTTGGTTTTAGGCTTGGTTGAGTTACACATATTTTTTGAACATGAGTTGGTGTAGGTCATACACCAACCTACATCAACTCATGTTTAAAAAAGATGTGTAACTCAACCAAGCCTAATTTGAAACAATGCACCATCAAACTGATTTACACGGGTGTCTCACCATCAATCTACATCGACAAGAGACTTCCCCACATATGAAGCTAAGCAGATCTGCATGCATCCTTTAGGATTAAGTTATAGTTATAGCTAGGATTGCAAAGTCCAGTGATGCTTTGACAAAACCTGATATAATTAGCATCTGGAATCAGCATTTGGACTTTGGAATAGCATAGGTGTCATTAAAGCACTGCATTATGGTGCATGTCTCACAAAGAGAGTTTAATATATGCCATATTACAGGGAATGATAAAGCTTCAAACTTGCAACTGTTTTAGATCTAGGGAATTCTAAGCATACAAGCATCCCTCATTGGAACACCAACTTAAATGGTAAGAGCATGTTACTATCATGCAAGATGATCAACTGCCCGAAGTCTTAACTTGAACTAGGCACATCCTTGCTACCACAGTATATTAACATGGCCAGAGTTTTTACCATAACCATCATTGTGATAGAAAATTCAGTAACTTACCCTCTTTGGAAAAGATCAATATTATGAAATTTGGCTAACTCCACTACGACCTCTTGAGTGACTTGCAGATCCCCCATGTTTATGTACCTACAATCACAAAATTAATAAAAATAGCAAAAATATAACTATTTACTACTTTCACATGTAAAGATACATTATGATCTCATTAATATCTTGAGTAACTTCCAAGCCATCCTATCCAACAATTTATTTCATATTAAATGAACATGTATAAACAAAAGCTATAATATTTTTCAAAGAAGATGCTTTACTGCCACTAAATGTGTTTACAGAAATGTTTATCTTACGATATTATTCATCAATTTGTCATCTATTTGACATAAAAGTTTTGTTTTCAATTCTTTGAATTGTCATAATGCTCAGTCTTCTTTGAAATAGAGTACCCAAAGCAAAATATCTGTCCACTGCAAATTCATCATGCATGTAACCTTTTCTAGTGACCACGGTTTTCCATAAAAGTTGAGTACCAATAGGGGCTTTCATTAAAGTAACTATTGGAAGCTAACATTTCTTCATGCAATATAAAAGGCAGGATGATACTAAAGCAATTTTATGGTTATATATATAATATAAAATAGGATCCATGGAAACAGTAAATATATACAGGAATAAATGGATCAGGGACCAAAGTACTCCTACACAAGAGTGTCTCTGAGTGAAATGGTTTTTAACTATTACCTCTGTCTGCCACCTCTCTTGCAGATTCAAATGTGCATAGCCAAAATAGACAGAATAATCATTAAGTTTGTATTACATGTCAGTGTTATTGTCGCAGTTGGCGAAATGTGGCACTTGCTGTAGGCCTACCATCTTGCTAGTCTTAAATGGGAAACTTTTGTGCCAACAGGCTCAATAACAGTAAGTTACAAAATTTATTCTTGTTGCTAACTGGCAATGATTTCAATACTACCATGTCTTTTGAAGACTGCTTACAGGTGTTGACTCCTGCTCAATGCTATCATCCATTTATGCTTCTTTAATAAATTACAACAGGTTTATCCTTACAAGTAATATGTGTATAATACAAATTCCTTGATTATAATACTGAACAAACTGAAATGAAATTGTTAAAAATAAATATTTGGTATACTTTAGCAGAGTACAAAGGGCCTCCAAAAAGGCAGTGACTCTCACCGTTAACAGTTTTGGAAAGCCCAGAGGCATAGTGTTCACATTATTCAATTCAAGACTGCCTCATATTTCATTCAAAAGTTAGCTTCCAGGTTGACATTTCTGTGAAATCACCCTAAAATTAGATATTTTGTCCTTCCTTAAATTCTGCATAAAAGAAACTGGAGGTCAGCATTATTTCGTAAACTGGGCAGGTTCAAATTCATGAAAAACAAGATAGGAAATTATCCTTTGGATGCTGTAATAAGCTTAATGATGAGTTCCTGAATGTATGTGTATAGAACTATTGAAGGCAGAGAATAATGATTAATTTTTTGGAATTAATATTTTATTATTGCTTACTCTCTTACTGTTACAAGATTGTAGTACAGACTACAGTGTACTAAATGCAGTCAATCAGGTTGATACAGTGAGGGTTTTTTTATATCACCCTTCTAATTCACATACTGTGGTGCTGGTTTCGGTGATATTACTGTCTACCTTCTTCTAAATGCCATACCTAGACAAGAAAATTTGCCCAAGAGTTCAAAATAATTAGGCATATCAGAAAAATAGTGAAATAGTATCAATAAGCAAGCTGCGTACTACATAGCTAGATAAAACCAGCATCCAGGTAGAAATGTTATGGGACAAGGTATTGAAAACGTAAACAAAAGTACGGGGTGTTAAACTTGCACTGTGAATTTAGTTCTTATCACTTGTGAGCGTTTTCCTGTTCCTCATATTGGTAAGTGCTACTTTATGAACAATATCCCCGCTAGTAGCCACTAGTCTAATACCCCAAAACCTCATTACTCCAAGGAAACTCCTTGAGTCAACAGTTTTTTTGTTCTCGAAAGTATTTACCAGTCACTTTCAACTTGTCTGTTTATAATGTCTACTTTGATGCCTTCAATAAACATCAACGTGTCTCCTTTTTCTTTTAAATAAACCACCATCTTGAAGATGAGCCTAGCTTTGGATCAAAAACGCATGAGCGGAAGGTATTTAATACAGGTACGAGTTTAACTAGATTCCTAGGTTTTGTTAAGATAGTAAATTATAGAGATCTATCATGTAAGCTTTCTTTTCTCGTCTGAATACATCAAAACCTTTTGCACATTAACACCTTCATCCCTTGACAAATTGTCCCAAAACAAATATGTACATTTCCTGGGCCATTGCAACCTTATGCTGATGGTAGAAAATCATTGAATAGACTTGAAACTTCACAGGGAACTAAAATCTCAAGATAAAATACCCCTGCTCTGTAAATGTTGGTCACTCCTAACTGAACAGTCTGCGGCTTGTTGATTACAAATGGTTACAAATTGATTTCGGCCAAGTGTATACATTTGAAGTTTTCTACCTGTCAAGTGCAAGTCATGAGATTAATCAAAGAATAGCAGTGCAACCATCATGTTAGGACATACAAATCAATTTTAGGTATTGAAGTGCAACATAAGAAGCGGAAATAAGGCTATAGTGCTGCAATGTCCAAATTGATGATAACCTTCTGCGGTTTAAACCGTTTTTGATGATATGATCAGCTGCTAGATAAATCAACGTTCTCTCTTTACACTTACTAGGGGCCTCGACAAGCTTTTCCTCCACAATACGGTAATCCTTAAAACTGAACGGAAGCTCTAGCTGCTCCCTATTGATGTTGTTTTGAATAATATATATCATATCATCAACTAACATAACAAGACTACAAACCGCAACTCTTGCAAAACGCGATTTGCATCGTTGTCCTCTTTGAATTGAAGGTGCCCATCATCTCATAGGTATCTGGGTTCAACAAGGCCGTGAGAAAGATCCTTGCTGCGCTAAGGTTCAAATATGGCATTCTGAGAGTTTTTACTGTGTGGAACATGTGAAACAGCGAACAGGCTTCTGTAAAAGAAAATAAAAATATGTGGCCGAAGGACAAGAGCAACATTCACATTGTATCCTTTGGTCGCAATCATACTACAGTAACCTAACCACTGTTTATCTCTGAAATGTCACGACAAACAACGATTATTTAAGCAGTGCTTGAACATTTCAGGAACCCGTGAGCTTCATCGTTTACATGATATGGCTTCAAATTAGGAATTCTGATACGATAAGCTATTCAAAGTGAACGATCACAACCACTCACCATTAGTCGGTTTGTCAAATTCCCACGTCTCGCTCCCTTTCCCTAAGGATCGGTATTTTGGCACTTCTTTTACTCGGTCTACCAATGCCATCTATAAAACTCCATAAAAACTGATAGAATATATCACCATACTTCATTCATACTATCTGCATAGGAAAATCCTTGAAGACGATGACTGGAAAAGTGACAGTCGTAGCTACCCTGGCCAGATTGAAATCAAGACTTCATTTTGTTTACAACCGCAGTTACCACTGTGAACATCCCATGCACCTGGTACGCAAAATTTCATCCTCTCAGCCTAAGCTCAAATATTTGTGCCCATTCTCTTCTGGAGCGCTTTGAGCCAGAAGCTGAAGCGTTAATCTTTTAATGAGGTGCTCAAGTTAAGAGAGAGGATAGCGTTTACTGTAGCTCAGTAGCTGGGCCACGGTGGTTCAGAGAGGATAATTCCCCCTTGTAGATCGAATTTTTAATTCGCCGGAACCCGGTGAGAAAATTGGGGTGTCGAATTGGGAAAAGTTGATGACCATGAACAATCCTCATTGCGCTTAAATAAATGGACCCCCACCAACAACACACACACACACTTTTTTCGGCCATCACAGCTGTAGCTGTCTCTTCCTCCTCCTCCCCTCTCCCTCGATTCATCCACATTTGATGTTACACTTAAAATAAAGCAAAAGCATGAATCCATGACGTTAGAATGCTTTCTGAGTCCCACAAATGTAAGAGTTAGCGGTGTTGCAAAGTAACTACTTCAAAACTGGAGACATCTTCGCAGTATAGTTAAGGTGTTGGACTTATGACGTTATGATAATGGTTTTGAATCCTGGTCGGGTTGCTGGACTTTTCAGTTAATCACTTAAGGGTCGTAAGTTCAAGCCCTGCTGCCACTTATACGAACCTGTGTCCTTAGTAAAGAAATATCAATAGTGAAGTATTCCCGAGATTGGAAAGATTTCTCAGAATATATGGTATCCAAAATGGTCATAGATCCGGACCGACCTGAAGTCTACCACGCAGCAGACTAATACTCTGACGGTGAACATACCAAAGAGCGATTCGTCTTCGCCAAAAACATCTATCAATTTTACAAGCCCCTCATTCTCAGTTCCATGACTTTCAACAGAACATCGAAACAGAATCGAGTTTAGTCTCGTGTGAGTGATGATTGTTTTATAGGAACAGTGTCTGCCCTCTATTAGAATCAGCGCTGAAGATCTATTTTGAATAGTTAAAAAAAAAACGCGTGTCGTAACTATTGAATGAAATTAGGCCCGGTAAATGTGTTTAGTATCTCTTCAAATGAAATCTGAGGGTCTTATAAAATTACCTTAATGTACTGATTTGCCCGCAATGAAGAGAAAAGATTGAAGTGAGCAAATGAAATCATCACCAATACCATTTTTATCTTCTTCAATCAGATGGGCATACATCTCTTTCAACAGGTGAGGGAGGGGGGCTGACGTTAAAGATGGCATGGGTAATTATCACGGGGAAATTTTGGAAATAGATGCCTCTTGGTGTTCTCCCTTAATCATTATATAACGGATACGTCATGGTAGTTGAATAGATAGAATATCTCTGTGCACTCTGAAGTACAGATAAGCTTTCATGTCCCTATCAGCCTATCCAAAAAAGATCCTTAATCAAACATAACAAGTGGTGAATAAGAAAGAAACGTACTCAACAATACGCTAAACATAAAATCAATGCAATCAATTTATGTTTAGATAACGCTCCAATATCCAGCGAAGGGTCGTACACTATCAGATATGATAAAATACATCAAAAGAGTAATCCTTCAAAATGCAATACTGTTATTTTACTTACAGAAAATATAAAGTTCATACTGAACATAGACTACAGCTTTGATTACAATATATCACTACAGAATCTGTGATATCACTAATTCTGATAGAAAGACTATGTACACAAATATAACAACTGACAATATTCTACTACTCGCTACTCGACACAATTGAGCCTGTGAAAGTACTTTTGGCTCATGAAAGAACAAGTTAATATTCTTTACTTTCCTTCACCTGTTAAAGTTTTTACTAGATGCGTTGAAGTAGGTTGCAATTTGTTAAAATAAAAACTAGAAAACTCTTGCTATTCAGAAATTGGAATAATGCCCGGAGGGCCCAGTGTACAAGAGATGATGCCTCTGAGTATCAATAAATAAACATCTAATCATGTTTCCACCTGGAAGGTAAAAGCTTGGGCCTGTTTGAAGACCCATGCCACTACTGTATTCCATGTCGTGGATCAATCTTGGCTATAGCATTATCCATCTTAACCAGATTTTCATTCCCTTTAGGACACCAAGCGATCTTTTAGCTGTAAACGCACTTCTCGGAGATGCGAAGGACAATCAAGGGAGTCTTTCAACTTGTAGAAACATTTTCCTCACCTATAAAGCTTTAAACTAAATAGCGAGACGAACATTCGCTACAGTGGGGTCTTCAAAGCGCTTTATGAAGGAGTTTTAATCATGTTTCTTCTCCGGTAAATTAACAACACAAGACTCAATGATTGTCCAATTTTGCTGTTATTGCAAAAGCGGAAAGTGGAGGATTTCCTCTCACGAAAACAAGGTTTGAACAAGTGTACATTAAGTTTACTTTGGTTTGCTTTGGTTTTGCCTCTTACCAATTTATTTAGTAACTTCACTCTCCCGATACGATGCCAAGGCAAACTGAAGAACGTCTTCGTTCAAATTGAAGACAACTTAACTAAGATCGTATTAACATATAGAAATAACTATTGTTACCCAAAACTTTGCACATGAATGACTGTAAGGCTAAAAGTGTGCCACGGGTCACACATGGTCCCTAACGACATGGCCAGATGTATTGTTTTGACATCTACACACACACAAACACACACACACACACACTTCCGCAGGGTGGGGATTGATAACCTGATATATTGAAACATTTGATAATTGCACACATAACATTACGGAACGATTTTCGTTTCTTAAGCGATATGGCTGTTTAACACCTGATTTCAGAATATTGTTTGTGATGCCCTTTGGTCCTTCAATTATGTTTCATATTTGTATAGAATAATTGTATTATAAAAATAAGTAACTCACTAATATCTTATGAAGTTTTAAAGTAAATGCCAACCAGGTAGTTACAAGAAAGATTTCTTTGTATACCATCACCTTTCTGCAATCAAAAACATCTTCACAGAATTCCCACTTCAGTACTTCTAGCTCAAAAACTGTACTTTAGTACTTCAGTACAAAAACATTACAATTTTCCAAGAAGTGGGGGGGGACAGATTATACTTTGTCTCTCCCTCTGCATAAAATGAGGGGCGTGACCCTCTGCCCTCATCGGTCGTCGCCCATACTCAGCCCTAATCGAAGAATTCTTTCATATTGTTAAGTAGGTATATTTTCCTTATTGCCTTGATGCAGCCTCTAAGCACGTGATATATAAGCACTGTGCCGTCGCCAGATGTGCCATGAGAAATTATCCAATTTGCCTAACTCTGCTAATAATAAATCTGATAATTGACTAGCGTTGAGCTGATTTGTCTGCAAAGTAGATACTAGCAGCAGGTAGAACGATAATCACTAAGTAAATTTATGGCATTTTAACTTGTGATGCACGCGAGTTCTGATGCTGAAAACACGTGAATAAGGGATGGATAGATATTTGAAAAGGAAAGTATATACTCTAAAGACGTACCTTGAATAACAATGTGCTTGAGACGAACAGCCTAACTAGACAATAAAGGCATTCTGTAGGAAAATGCTTTGATTCATTTTATACACTTTCAGTCGGTGTTGCATTATGAAACAAAATTTTGTTTTTCATAGAGGAAATGGACTGCTTTTGAAAGAAAGTCGAAAACTCTACTCTTAATTATCCGCACAGCATTCAAACACACTCTAGCAAAATTGTTTTTCCTAAGCAATAGAACATTATCGGTAATGTAGAAAACATGGTATCAGGGGCACGACTCTAAAGTAGTGAGCTATCTCGCCTTATAGGGACATGAAAGAGAACTGCGTGAACGTAAAACTGAGAAAAATTGAGTAAGTCTATCACTTTAAATTTTATTTGATACAAGTGCAGAATTGAAATGTTACGTAGTTTTTCTTTCTGATTCCATGTGCATGTTGCTGTGGATATGGTTTGTCAAGAGGATTTCTAAAATTAGGATGCTGGTACTAAATACATCAGAGAATGTAATAAGGTCATACATTCAATTTTTCATAAAGACAAATTATAGTCTAACTGCTGCCGACATATGTAAAGTCATCATTTGACAGCAGTTGCATTTATGAAAGAGACAATCATTATCTCTGCACGCAGTAGCGAATTCATTGTATTCCCTTAAAGCTTTTAAGTACTAAAGTGAATTCGGTACTTCATGCAGTTTTATTGTTCTGTACCATCAACAAACTTTTTGAATTATTATTTTTTAACAATTCTCACAACAATTATTTTATTGAGAAATGTAGGACTTATGTAAACATTATGAAAGAACCCTAAAACATTTTCACAAAAGTCTGATGTCTGGATTGGTTAAGACTTCGCCACCCCTCCCTTTCCTGCTTTAACTAGGTACGAGTTTATTTGGATTCACGAATCAGTCGTCAACGCTTCGGCTACAGACGTACTCCTTGAATGGGCTCTTGCGTGTTGAGAGAATTTCAAGTACTACTTCTGGGTGCCTAAAAGACAAGTGTCCCCTATACCACCAGTCTAGATTATACTATTGTGATTCATAGAAAGCTGATAACCTTGTAGTGACGCAATACCAAACAATAGACATCCCAAATCAATAGATGTTACGTCATCCTCAAATCATTGATACTTGCCTCAGGGACCGACCAGAAAATACGATCATAATGACTTAATAACACATATATCTAACAAATCATTGATTGTAAGTGGAATAACCACTATAATGAATTTGTAGCCTCGGTCTCAAAGCACTTCGCCTTTGGAAGCATTGTTATTTTAAGCATCCAAGGCGCTTAGTAGAGCATATCAATACATTGACTGACAGTTTGAGAAACATCTTTTCACTTCTTGCCAACGTCTCTCTTGTAATAGATAAATGGACCAAAAAGTGTTATTTACATGAATAAAGTAGGGAGATTAAAGAAGACAATAAGTTTTAAATGATTGTTGGTATTTGCCTCGAAGGGGAATACACGCAGTTTATGAACATCGACGTTTGTATGACATACGGACAATGAACGTGCAAGGTTGGGCTGGGAAAATCAAACAAAAATGTAGAGCCGTTTAAAAACCGTTAGTTTGTCGTTACAAGACTTGCATTTTAGATAAAATTATCTATCAAATGGTTGAATTCCTTCACCCATTTATGCTACCATTTCTTTGATTGAGGGTACGGCATTAAATTCTGGACTACGTTGCCCTCTTCTCATTAATGTTGTAAGTTTCAATAGGGTGAAAGTAACGTGCATCTGCAGAGCATGAAGCAACATTACTCCGTAGGAACCTGAGTGCAGAATGAATGTCAGATTTAATAAAACGAAATGAGCAATAACATTTCAGTGAAACAGAAAACAGAGAGGTTACGTATGACAGTAACTTTTGCGTCACTTGACGCCCAAAATACACATATATTTTTTATCAAAAAGTTTGGATATTGATAATAAGCATGACAAAGCTTATCCTTTTTTCAGTATCAAGATTGAGCCAGTTCTGCAATTCGATTCAGTTTAAAGTACCTCAAGTACTAATTAAACGAGTCCATTTGTCGTTGTTAGCCTTGAATTATTTCCATGGCAACTCGCTGTCTAACGTTGACTTTGTTACTGGCTGTATGAAGTAGAAATTTTATAGCAATGAGATATCAATGTAATAGATACAAGCAGATGTGATGTTTTATGACAGATATTCTGTAAATCACCTCTATTCATTTCGTTGTCTAGATATACGTCTCGTTCACCATATTTAGTAACCATCAAGATTTGCAAATACACACCATTAAAGTTTTCCAATATACGAAAGTCATTTCATAAAACCAAAGTTACGTTTGGAACAGTGATGCTTGATAAATAGCTATTCATCATTGCCATTTCCATACCAGGTGGCCTATTGCTTTGCGAAATCTATATTGGCAAAATTGATTGTTAAACTGAAGACTTATGCTACATAATTATAGCGCTTATTCGTAACAAGTTTACCCGAACTTATAATTTACGCTAAAAATGTAAATTCAGCGACAGCATTTGATGTGCCATGCAGAGGCAATGAAAGAATTTCATAAATATTTAACTGGGCTACGTCAGTAACACTTCTGCTATGACGCAGCTACTATGGATAGCGGCAGAAGAAGGATCCCTAGCGGAAAACAGGTAAAACTAGACATTAATTTTCTCGTACAGTTTATTCAAATGAAACGTTTGTTTTGTACTCTCTTGCTTTTGTTTTTTCATGATATTGCCTTCTTGTTTGATTTTTTTTCGATATAACCCTTTAACGATCAATCTTTGAAATTAAATTATCCGGAATTTTATGTAACTATCATCCGTTGACAAAACCCCACGTTTAAGAATACAGAATAACTAAGGAAGTGTATTATTTCTGTTTCTATGAGGTCATTTGAATGACTTAATATTTGATCTATGTTAAAATCTATCCTAAAGTATATTAGCTTACGGAGCTACCAGCACCTCTAACACTACAGGTCGCAGCATAGCAATTTCTCACATTTTCAACCATAGTCTTTCCCTATTCACGTTCTTGTACTCGACGAAAATGGTCTGCACCAACACATGGAGCCCGACAAACTAACTACGCTTTCAGGTCTACCAAGAGGGCGACCATGATGGAGCTTCCCGCCCCTCCAAATGATTTTCATCTGAAGCTTTTAGCTATCTCAATACGATCATGCATTTTACTATGCTGTAAAAAAGGTCTTTTAAAGTTGGGACTGACTTATCAAACATTTATTTTTAGTGGTTATGTGGTAATGAATCCTTGCCCTCAACTGTACATTCAGTAACTTTGAGACTCTAGACCAAGAACAACTAAACGTCTGTTTATATTCTCGACAAACCTGCATCTTCTAAATCCAACCCTACCAACTTTGGGTAATACAAGAGCAAAATCACGTTTTTGTTACGTCGCAGCTACTTAGATTTGTTAAAATCAAGCATCGCTACGTATGTCTTGGCCACTGAATTGATACATGACAGCATTATAATACAACAAAGAGAAGGACTTCAGAGCACGACTGGTTGATGCTATAGGTACTCTCCTTCTAAACGATATGCAATAAAATGACTCTTCATTTTAGAAAGACGAGTGGTTTCTCCAAAGTCCACGGATCTGTGCTAGTTGTTATTCCGTCTCTGCAAAGAGTGCATCACAATAGCAAAATTATGACAAGTCTCTTTCTTTAATACGCTAAAAATGATGAAATCTGTTTGGATACCGGTCAAGTTGCTTAGACAAAACATAAGCTGTGATTTTCAACATATTCTTTAAGATAGGGATGTACGTGCAATCACCTATTACGTTTCCTATTTTCCGCTGCAATTCTTTTCAAAGCAATATCGATGTGCTCATCAACCGACTTAGACATCCTTATGCTGACTTGTAAAATTGCATACGTGCTTTGTGGCATTTGCCACTTCGGTCTGAAAGCGCTTTTCCGAATGGCACATGCGAATGCGACGTGAAACGTCCACCGATAGAGAACTGGGAACTAGTGTGTTTACTAGAGAAGTTGTATAATTTAGAGTCCACCTTGATCAGTTGGTAGGGCGCTTGCTTTGAATGCGTTAGTCATCGGTTTTTCGCTAATATCATTTCAAAATTACGATTTTCTTTCATTATTTTAACATTAGGATTGTGTTACAAAAGCCTGATTTGTGAATTTTAGATTTAATAATTGATATAAGCTCTATTGGCTCATCTACTTTGGAAAATGAGGAGCGAGACATGGGTAAGGGGTAGTGATGTGTCATGATGACTTATAGAAGAATAGCTGGTAATCTCATAGTGTGAGTCTTTATCACTAAAATAGATTCATCCAGTGGCTCAATAAAACGTCCTATTTCAACAGCCACATTAATCTTAATAGAAAAGAATGTCAATAAATGAGAAAATACAAACACCCAAAAGGATTGTTTTGCCAATTCATTATCTCCAAAGACTTCTTTAGGTCTCTCAAGACAAGAGGTTACGATATTTTTACAAGATGTTGAAAACTAAGAGAATACAAGAAAAGTAATACGCTTTCCTGTTTATAAATAGACTTGCAAGTAGACATGAGGACATTTTTGGAATCAAAGGCACTGAAACCGAGCTCTTTTTACGAAACTCTGCTATTTGTAGATAACGCCGGCTGGAATGGCTTCAGTACTTCTTTCCGATTCTTCACTTACCCCTGCTTGCACTACCTGTAACGGTTAAATGTTGCATAATGCAGTTGAACATATGCGCAAAATAAGCTGAATTATCAGAACCGTATCTTGAACACGCCAAAAGTTGTGTAAGTAACATCGCATATTACTTTGGAATGGAAGACCGGCAAAGCTTTTCTTCCTTTTATACCTTGTATAATTTTAAGAGTAAACTATAACTTCATGTATTGATTTTGTTGCGAAGATTAAAAAAGAATATATAGAAGGATTCTGTAATGCTTTTCACACAGACTCAGTGAAAAGAATTGCCGCGGAGCAGCTGCTAGCTCCAAAGGCGTTATTAAGCATGTATTTCATGAAAAACAGCCGTTGGTTTTTCGTATTCGTCCTAAACGCTAATCAAGTAACGTAATCGAGCTGGGAGACTTTGTTATGAAATTATTTGGATTTGACCCTTATAATCTTGGCCATAGTAAACTCGAATGAAAGTCACCACACTACCAAGTGTTGTCTTCCTCCTTACATTTTGCTGTCATCTGCATTTCATGGATCAGTTAGATAAGTTTTATTTCTATAGTCTGAATCATCATTCTAATCCTGTTTTGTCCCGTGAACATGTATATCACTGCACCAGCTGCTCAAATCAGATTACGTCACCTCTACTCCTACCAACCCATTGTTCTATCCTGCCCTTTATAGAAATTGCTTTCAAGTAACCAGTAACTACATTCCCTGTGGGAGCCACAACACTCGCCAGGAATAAAACAACTGGATGATGCATATTTTTCGTAAACACATAAAGTGATTTTAAAGCAGAAAAGTGAAAAGACTGATAGCAGAATACCTTCATCAATAATGCTCCTTAAACACCGACGTTCCTTTTCAGCTACGCAGTCTCTCCCCCACCGGTCTCTCCGTCGCCAAAGTCATTTTATCAACAACTTATCGGGCTTATCTACAGGATTCTTTGAGGTTGAATTTCATCCATTGTCGGAAAAACATGAAAAAACATACCCGTCAGCGATCTGTATCGCTTCAATATGGGCATGAAATAGACACATCGAAAGAGAATTTAAGGGCAAATGTTGATACTATCATTTCGACCTCCATCGTAGGCTACTGCTCATTGTAGTCAACAAATGGAATTAACAATGACTTTCAATTGATCAATGTCGCCTTTTGTAACACAAGCTTATAGTTTTCATCGCTTCTCTGTTTTGATCAGTGCTTTCTAGCCTCAAGTGTTGGGTAAAGGAGTGTTTTATTGCTTATAAAGCGCAAATTAGAGTTTCGATAGTGACCAGTATTCTATTATGTTTGCACTAAAAATATTTTAATATCAGTAATATTGTAAACGATACGGCAAGTAATAGTTGAAATATGCTACAAATGTAAATGAATGAAATTTGAAAATTCTGCCAAACACACTCAGGTAACAGAGGCAACGGGAACGACAATCTAAGTTGAGGAAGGTCATGTTTTGAGGGACTTTCGAGGTTGATTGGCCCACCTTGCTTCTACTGCATGAAATATCAGGAAGGTGGCAAATAACGGGTGTAATAAAGTAAACTTAAGAATGTATGATATTGCATGATATCATAAATTCCGTTAGACAGAACATTGTAAAGTAGTGTTGTTAATAAACAGGAAAATATATTGATGGCCTTTGCCGCTCACAGCATTCTGAAACCATTTCAGATGATAGTACTGAATCAGTGCTTTACTGTTCACAACTAAATTTTAAAATCATATCCATGAAAGACTACCCGTGTTTAAGAAGAAAGAGATTAATTTTTTAAAAAGAGAAAAAGGAAAACAGTGCGAGAAAAGAAAATTGCCGAGATGAGTTCATTGTGCCTGGGAAATCATGGAACAAGTGCTTCTCACATTAGCATAAGGGAAGGTTATATAGCGATGGCGAAGGCGATGAGACTTTTTGTGGTCTTTTACAGATTGCATGAGCTACTTTCAGTGCTATTCTTGAGAAAGTTCTAGGACAGGAAGTAAACTGATGTATGGCAGAGAGAATCATGGAACCAATTTGGGCATTCTTTATTGACTTGAAATAAATGACCCCGCTACTCGTTCTCCTTAGTCACTTCCGATAAAGGCTTAACCAACGCAAATTATTTGAGATGTAAATACTAATTGGCATCATCACCAATTTCTCAATCGTTTTCTCCCATGTCTATTCCTCCACAATCTTCATCCTTCCTTCCGTTTACACTTATGCATTAAACGTCTTTTTCATTTTTCTGTTCATTTTCTTTATTTACTTTAATATTTCATCTACTTTTTGTTCAGTTATTATGGTCCTTATCTAACCTGTGCAATGAAAGTGTGTCGGTAAGAAGCGAGCAAAGCAATTACCAAAAAAGTGCTTCTGATAACAAAACAATGAGAAATTCTTAGCATAACATACCAAAAACGTTAAAATAACAACAAGGATTCTTATCTTGCTTAAAAATAAATAGATCTCAACAGGTGATTTATAGAATAGCGGTAAACTGTTCTTTGTAACAAATGCCAATTTCTATCTTGTGTCCTAACCTTATAGATTTTTTACAGCAAAAATTATGGTACAAGGATCATCTATCAAAAGTTTTACACTGCGTTCATTTTAAGTTCTCAGTTTAATGCAAATTTAAAGAAGTCTGTTAAGGTTGTGTTCCTCTGTCATCGATTATGTAATTCCTGAAATACTCCCCATCGCTTTGGCTAGATTTATCAAATGATATCAGGTTAAATAGTGATGGGGATGATTATAGTCATAGATATCATTAACCAGGTGACAGCCATATGTGAACTTTTTGGTCATGAGCGGATCACCCACTCCATCTCGAAAAAGAAAGATCCGCGTGGTTACCAATGTCAATTGAGCATCTGTTCACACTAATTCTCATTATCTGGATTAATTGAAGGCACCATTTTGACATGAGCATGCTATTTGCATTGTGCGAGTCTTTTGGACTGCAGCTGGTGTGCTTTGAGTCGGCGTTTCAAAATTCGAAATCCTCTATCTCTGGTTTTGTCAGGATATTTTCCCAGGCAATGGCCGATAATCTGTCTGGTCTCTTCTAGGCTACTTTGACGTAAACAGAATGGCTTAGGATCATTGAATTCATATTTCACATAAATCATATTATGTGAGTTCAAATAGTTTGTTGGTGGTACAAAACAGTAAAACTGCACGAAATAGCGAAAACATTTTAGTACTGAAGAGCTTTTTTCGTCTGACACTCCTCAGAGTACAAAATCGTCAGAATTGAGATAGGAAGAAATCACTAAAACTTACACTAAACCAGAGCAAGACGCCAATTAAAAGTAATATGTACGTATCAAGACAATTAAAAAGGAGTACTTAAAACTAAATATTTGATATCGTTTAAGCTTTAAGAATTCACGTTCTTTCATAAAAAAGCATGGTGCGCTAGTTCGCTGTCAGCATGCTCTACGAGTTTTGTGCAAGGCACAAGTTGCAGAAGATATAATAGTACCCTGTTTCAAAAGTTTTCGATAAAATTTTCTATAATGCATTGATACACTTTTACAACTTCATAAAGTTCGTTACGTTACTTTGTCATGAAAAATATATCAATCTTGCAATTGATAAAATTTTAAGACTCTTAGAGCCCTTTGCAAGTTTTGAAAGAATGCTATGGAAACACCATTTTAACAGATTTAACACAATGCACCGTTTTCTAACTTTTCATAATGACCGTAGCAACATTAGTGACGTAATGTCAATTTTAAATCTAATTAAGCAAAGAGAGAACCAATTCTAAAGTAAAATTGGAAAAGGAACTGGATACTTTTGATATTCAGAACCGACTGGGCATTTCATATTACCATCATGGGAGTCACGATCAAGGACGTAGGAACCGGGGGCACGTGCCCCCCAAAGATTTTGCAGTAAGCGAAAAGTGCCCGTTTAGTTGCTCTTAAAACCAACACTTAGTAGAGTGTTCTGTAAGTGGAAAAGTGCCCTTTGACTGTTGTGCCCCACAAGTTTGAGATGCTTCCTACGTCCCTGGTCACGATCGATCTACAACTGAAGTTGGAGGTTCAGGTCACCAAAAAGGAAATATCCATCAGAGCCTCAATTCTCTAGATGAGTGTAATGATAGCCAATTAAATAACTACGCACAAATAACTCTTAGCTTAGTCTTCTAATAAAGCATCTATATATAAAGTGAACACTTTGCACAGTAACATGACTACCAGAAAGTATTGGCTGAGAATGAGGAGAAGGGACTGCCGGCAAAATGGTACATACATGTACATAGTTTTCACTCATAAATCGAACAGCTAAAACTCGGAGAAAAAACATTGTCGCAATGGCTAAAGGGGCGTTCCCGTGACGTTCATGTAATAAAAATACATACCGAAAATTACCATAGAAGAAAATTGACTGCATTTATCGTTTTAAAATATTTTTATAGTGTGTTAATGTATAACATGCTTACAGTTTGTAGAGTTTTTGTGGCCCCTTTAAGGATCCTGTCTCCAATTTCTGTAAAGGGTTGCTGCTCAGATCCCTAAGAGAAAGTGCAATAGATTTATGACAAAAAATGTTCTGTATTTTGATGTTGTAATTTCAAGGGTGAACTACATTTGGGGAGAGAGTGTGACAGCTCTGTTGACGTCAACACTTTATAATGTTCAACTACGGTTGTTTATATGTTATTTGGGAACGGTTAAGGCTACAGAGGAGGACAATTCCCTCAGTGCAGACCATCGGATTACATCGACCCCTATTTAAAACATATCTGTCATTGTTATTCTCATTTATTACAACAATTACTCACCAAAGTAGGATAAGTACCCTTGCTTCAAACTCTGCATCAATCGGTTATTTGTTACAGCTGTTGGCACTTCTTACGTTTTGGAGTAACGTACACTAAACTACAAGGCTATCATGCGACAATACATGTATATCATGGTGTCTTTATAATTGGACAGGTTTCGAAAATAGAGAATTTAATTCACAAGATGAGCTGTAATGATGTGGAGAATACTGCATAATTGAATAGAGACGTGAAACATCTGATGGCTGTGCAGGTTCTCTGGGTCAACCAATGCTCAGTACGAAGGATAAGTTCAAAAGAAGAACGATGAACATAAGGTTCCAATTAGTTCTTTAAACAACAAAAAAATGCACCTGGAGGAAATTTTGTATAAAAGTGTTTCATTTATTATAATAATTAAAATAGCTAGAGTAATCGTAAGATTTTAAGCCGCCGTGGTCCCTTGGATACGCTCCTTGCCTTCAGTTCAAGAAGGCCAGCGTTCAAATCGCGGATTGGCCATCGGTGACGTCAGGAGGGGCATCCGGCCTTAAAACGCTCTATGCTCCAGTAACACATCCATGTATATGGGCACCGTCCTAGCCCATGTAAAGGGGAGTACATGGCGTTAAAACCATATCATCATCATAATATCGATGTTTTTAGTTTAATGACTGACGATCTCAATAGTGACGAAAAAATCTACTAAAGAATATTATTTTTCATCATTATGGGTGTTATGTTCTCAATCTATACAAAAAAGAAACAATTGCAGGTATAACAATATTCTTTTAAACATTGACATACTTTTTCTATGCTTTGTTTATAATCTCTAAGTAACTAAAATGATGAATTTTGTGGCTCGGCAAGTTCATTGAGGACATTGATATATTAAAGTGTAAAGTAGAATAATACAAAAAAGATATACTTATACATATAGCAGAGAACTCATTAAATATAAAGTACTTACGGCTCTGGCCCGGATCGAACCCAGGATCTCCCACACCGAAAACGAAGACTTTAGCATTGCGCTAAATATTGTAATAGTAAAGTCAACAATCCGTGCAGTCGATCCCGAATTCTCACCACCACCAGTAACCTTATTTACTGTTTCGCTGTTAGCTTCATCAGTACCATTTCATTTATTTAAGTACTCAGGCAGACACACAAGCAGTCATGAACTACATAGTATAGAACTCATTAAACATGAAGTGCATACAAATAGTAGACACTTTACAATCATGAAGATGGGTCTCGTAAGTGGAACAGCTGAAGTAACTCAAAAAGTAAAGTTAGAAAGGTTAGTTGCCAATTATTATCATATTTTGTCTATTTCGTGGTGTTAAATGTGGCTGAAAAGCCGGGTCGGAAAAATTCACATCCTAGTTTGTCAAGAAATTTTTAGAACTGTATTTAGGTATAAGCGTTTTCATCTTACTGTAACCTGGTTTTTCTCTAGTCGCCCTGAAGATCTCTCACATTTCAGACTTACTCATACTCGTCGGATAATTTGATTTCTAGGTAAATAACTGACAGTATGGGCCTCTGCCATCTATTTGGCATTTCTATCTAATAATGTACCGCCTACAGGAGATTAAGTTGTCCTTTAAAAGGCAATTTACACACTTTTTGACTCGATGTCATTTCCGACTAAATCAGCTGCTGGCTTTACGAAGTTTGGTCATGAACGATGTGAAGAGCAGCTAAACTTTTATCCAGATTGTTCGTAAGGTGTGCAAATGAGATATATTCAAATAATTTTATATTAAAAGGGGCAGGCTTGCGCTATCAACCAAACCTTGGAGCAGACACGGACACGGACACGGACACGGACACGGACACGGACACGGAAAAGTTGTTGGATGCCCCTATACGAATACATGATAAAGTTGGATGAGCTGGGATTTTTTTGTTGAATTCGATAGCTTGTTGAAGGCAAAATGAGGTAATTTCAAGCGTATAGCCATTATTTTGAAGTAAAATCTCAATATGTCCCAGGAGAGAGCCCAATCCCCTAAACGTCTGACAATAGGTCTTTCCTTTTCGTTCGGATCACGCTTTTGTAAATTAAGGCGTTTTGATTGTTTGTGATGAAGACTGCCTCCTTTTATCATCAGTAAATGAGCCCAACATTTCAACATTGTATGATGACGTATTTATCTGCTGATAAGCTAGTGGTGACTCATTTGGTGGACGTTACAAGTATTGCTAGAACATGCACCGTATATACATTATCTGCTGAAGTTGTTCTTAATGTCAAGCATTGCGTGTCCTCTCGCGAGGGAATCTTAACCCGAAATAAAACTAGTAGTGATAGCAAATTCTTGCACATTAGTTTCTTCTCATCTATGAAATTTTAGTGCCCAACATCCCAGGAGATAAGCGTCTTTCTCATTAACTCTCATGACAAGGAAGCAGTTTGTAATCTAACTTCTTGAATGAAATCCTCTCTCATCGTACTTGATTTTGTTTAAAGCGGATTCGAAATTCTTACTTTGGTTAAACGAGTAGAAATCCTCATTTTCATCCTCTTGACAATTGTTATACTTTCCCGAAATTAGTTGATTGATCTACTATTTTGAGTTAATTTCCATTAGAAAATTGAGGTTAAATACAAATGGTCAGCTTGCCCTGCAGGTAATATAACTTAACATGTCCTGTATCTCAGCTTAAGGGCGTAGAAGAACGATTAATTCAGCTTCATTTGACACGGTAACAACGTACACTATGTGAGCCACAGCAGGAGGCTTCAGTAATTTATCGTATTCAAGTAATAACAGATGTCAGTTAGTGAAGGCAATAACATTTCAGCCTAAAGATATTATTCCAGAAAAGATGTTTTTGAATACGGAATAATGTAAAGGAAAACTTTCTATGTTAAAAATGGGATACTTATAGCATAACCACCTAAAGTCCCGAAGCGTAGAGATTCGTCTCAAATAAAAAGGTGGCATAAGTAAAAACTAATGGCATAAACTCTTGTTTAGAGAACTTCAGTCGGTCGATGGTACTTTCTTAGGGTTATCGATCGTACGAAAGAAGACGTATATCAAAAGTAATTGGCTAGTCAATTCAAACTGCGGCCAGGGAAGGGGTAAAAAGGTTGTCCAGAAACAGCACTTGTCTTTTAAAATTTAGAACTTTTCATAAATAGTACACCTTTCGGTATAATAACTTTACAAATGTCGGATTCGATGAAACAAATCGATCAAAGTAGAATAGGAAATCATATTCCTATTATCATGGCTACAAATAAGACAAGGGGATTATGTAAGCCATGTTTGCCATCATCAGCATTAAAAACAGCACTTTCTTTCAATTTATCATGGCTGTCATTATTCTCATTTTATACCCCAAAGAAGCAAATCATGCGACGGTAAAAGTGGAGGTCTAACATCTGCAGTACTTATGAAGTAGACCTCCACCGAGAGGTCTCCAGAAACTATAGCTACTATTATCGTCGAGATAAATAGGAATGCTGCTGCAAGTTTCAATATCTGACTACTACCTTGTTTTATTGTAGCAGTTGTTGCAGTTTTCAAGGGTTTGTTTTGAGAGTAGGCGAAATGAATAAAAGGATTACGTCGACTGATATGTAGACCAACGTGAATGCTTAAAATTTGCTTCAAGCTTCCAAAACGATTATGAAAGAGTGTGGAACCATTGAAATATCTTGCGATAGTTTTAACAAATTGCTTTTGCTGTAGGGTTGCATTGTATCAAAATTCAAAGGAAGAGGACACTAGAGCGAGGGAGTAACAATATTGCAATGTTCAAAGACATTTACTAATGTTTAGTTACTACGACAGGTAAAGTGAGCAGGGTCTTCCTACTAGTTCAACATATTTCGTCAACTAGTAACTTACATATAACAGATTGATTACTTTTATTTATGAGGGATATACTAAACATTGTTTGTATTAATCGGATATCTACTCACAGCATGACTAGTTGTGGATTCTTTCGAAAAACACCTCTTGGCAGCTCTGATATTTCGTTTCTTTGAAGATACCTAAAATGTAAACAATAAAATGATTATCTTACTCTCTAGCATACGCTACAACTTTTTTTGCCTTGGATCCGACTTTCAAATCTTCAACTGCAACTCCAAATTTTCAACTGCTTTTGACTTTGAAAATAGTATTAAAATGGAAAATCTACTTCTCAGCAATTAATCAAAACCTTACTACTCGTTTGCACTCCTGATAAAGTGTTTGTAAATTCAATAATTCATCTCTAAATGCTTATTTCCAAATCACTACTAGGAAATCAGCAAAACCTTGATACTAACGCTTGAAAAATCTTATCTGACTATCATTAGCGGGCAAAAACACTGTGAATTTGGTAATTGGAAAGTGGGCGGCACAAAATGGTCTCGAGAATGGTAAGCCATTTTGTGATAAGGTGCTTAACTCCCCGACAAGTAATAAATGCCGCCCAACGTTTTTCCATCCCTGCGGTACCATGTGACCTGAAGTTGAATGCAGAGCAACCAGCGATATACTTTTGCTGCTTATTGTAATACTGTTTCAGTTGATGGTCGCTGGATGATTTTTACTCTTGTAACTGATTATGGTTACTGTCATTGATGGATAGTGTAAAAGTTTATGGTTGTCTTTATTGTTGATTTATATGATTATTGTAATGGTTGGTGATGGAGAGTTCATTTCCAATCAGTCAACTCACATTTGATGTATGGTAATATCATACATGTAATCTGCTACTCTACATTAAACAAGAAATAATCTGAATATGTATAACTGGTCGTGACTACAATATCAATCAATATGTTAAAACAGAGCGAAAGTGATTACAACTTTTCACACTGTTGTTTAGTTACTGGGGTGGGGGAAGGTAAAGCAGATTAAGGGGGGGGGGGGGGCAAGTAGACTAGGTTCAAGTTTTCTTTTTCACGTTCCACAGTATGCAAAAGCAAAATCTGTTGTGTCTCAATATGCATATTTTGCTGTGAATTTGACACGATGTCTGTCGCAAT
>JAAAKL020002230.1:0-26937 GCA_010016065.2 Carybdea cf. marsupialis auct. non (Linnaeus, 1758) | reverse complement strand
CGGCTTTTCACCTAGCCGTCCTCGAATCCGTCCACATCAAAGCAACAAAACCGTTGCTTTTCAGACACAAAAAATTTGTCTTTTTATTGGCCCTTTTCCGCTAGCCATTTAAAGCCACGGACACTGATTGGTCAAAACAGCACCAATCTAGCAATTAGATATATGATTGGCTACTTTTAAAACACAGTTTGGTATAAGTTTTGCTGATTTCTTCCTATGTCAATTCTGACGATTTTTTACTCTGAGAAGTTTCAGACGAAAAAAGCTTTTTAGTACTATAATGTTTTCGCTATGTCGTGCAGTTTTATTATTTTGTACCGCCAACAAACTATTAGAAGGTACTGCAGGGAGTGAGATCGATGCTAAACCTTTTTTTATTTATTTGTTTAGTTATTTATCTATATTTATATTAAAAGTAGTATGATATTAAAGGTTTTTAAGCTGAGGATTTTTTCATATTTTCGCGGTCTTTTACTAAACTACAGTGATGCTTTAATTTTGTTTGTTTTGAGGTCTTCAGTTTGACACATTCGACCGATACTGGTAGACCTGATCGCACTGTTTAAAGTAATATCCGCTTCACCTTTTTGGAGATTATTGTCGGATATATGTACCAAAGTACCAGTTTCACCGCATTGCTTAGAATAACAATTTACGATTTCTACGACAGTTATTTCAATTTCTTGATTTCAATGCTTTGTGACTTAATGGTGACCATAAACGTATCTAAACAATGCCTGTTTATTATCCTGTTTGAGTGTCATCTTCTTACATAGGACACTATCCCAATATTCATTTATGCTCACAAGATATGACAGAATAAGATTCAATCGATTCCTGATCAAGAGTTCAAATAGTCGATCGTAATTAGGGAGATATGTACAAACCCATATTCTGTGCATTGGATAACTGTTGATCAAAATTAGTAACGTTTCTGTTACGCTAGTCAAAGGAGAACTTGCTCCGCAGCAACTCCTCCGTAAACAACTTTTCTTTACAGTTACTTGTCATCTTCCTGTTTTCGCAGCCAATGGCGAGCTGAATAAAGCATTCGAACATGAGAACATGAACGTTGGGCTGCAGTATCAGCATCGTAAAAACAGGAGTAGATGCTCAGACCATATTATTTTAGTACTTCAATGTAGGCAAATGTTACGAACACCACTGCTCGCGTGTTCTTGTCTTCCTTGCTCTATCGCAACTGGTATAACATCAATGAATTTTATGTAATTTGTGATTACAAAACATCATAAGCATTTCGTTGATGAAACTATGCATCATAAAGCGAAGGGAGCGAACATAGACTTAGATTTTTTAAATTTGCTTTAACGTCGCCAGTCGTTTTTAGTGTCAACCTGTATACGCACCATGGTCTTAGGACGAATTTAAAGGGATTCAATACAGCGTTGTCCAGTGGCCCACAAGAGGTTTTAAAATCTTATTTAGTTTGCCGATAACATTTATCGTTTATTATTAACCATTTTGTTGTTAATGATCCAAACCATTTGTAAGTACACGTGGAGTCCTATCGTAAAGTGCTGTTTGTATTCACTATACGTGACTGCCGGTTTCATTTTAGTTAAAGAATCTGAAAGTGGCAGTGGGAAGATTGAAGTGATTCTGGAAAAAGAGAATATCGGGAAGAGATGGGAAAAGCTAGGCACTGGTTGGGACGGAGACGAAACTCTTCAAGAGGAGAAGTCACGTGGTATGACATTGCCATTTCCATTTGATGAATGTTTCGATTATTGTAGCGTACTTTCGAGTCCCTGTTGTTGCTTGTAGTCGAGTGATGGTAGAAGGCATTGACAGTGAGAGAGGGTAGGTAGAACGTGTGCAAAGAGATTGGAGCATAACAGCGCAACATGCGTCGTAATATGCAAACATATCAAAAATTGTACTCGTTTTTGTGAAACTAAATGCATATTTATGGCATCAACCCAGCATTTGATTGTAAATCAGACTTATGCTGATAAATGGGTGTTTTCCGTTTCATCTTGTCTTTATGGAAGCTGCTTTTATCAAAAATAGAGAAGCATAAGGATTTTCGAAGAGTGATCAAAAACGTGTCACTTATGTATGTGTTAATTTTAACATCGTGTTCTAATCCTCTTATATCCGATGAATTTTTCGAGAAATTGTTCTATCTTCCCCCGAGAAGATCGATACGACCAGTTCCTGGCGAAAACGTTTCGGAAAATATTCCGTCACCTGACGCAATGTTCATAGTTTGTACCACAATGCAACCATTCGAACATTGACATATGGCTGTTGTGTTATTGGATTTTGTTCTTCTTTGCCTTATGGCTCCATCTGCGTCTTCTAGTAGCATTTGTTAGGGTAATATAATGATATAGCATAGTAAACCTAGAAACAACCCTTTAACAGATGAATTAAACATGCTTTATAGCTTTCATTACACTAGTTTCTTCAATACAGGTAGCTAAATCTTATAGGCGCATAATCAGCCCGACTTAGATAATATTTGTTAGCACGACGTTCAGGACGAAGCTATGCAATGGCAATTCAGTTGCTGCCCAGAAATCATCTGCCGTGTCAAGTTACGATGACAAGCATTTAATATTCATATGAGTTTGTGCGCAATAAGCACCTTTATTTTATCGACTGAAGTGGAAAATTCACAGATAGAAAGCTTTACAGAAAATATCTTGTTTCCACTACGTTAAAACTACTTGGCGAAAGCTAAGACCTCTGGTTACACTGCTCGACATTGCCCCCCCCCCCCCCCCCAGGAAATGTTGGCTATAAGTGACAGGACATTTTTGAAAATTGGCTGGTAACATTACCTGGCAACATGTTGGTCGAAAAAGAATGTCGACCAGTGTTATGAGACAGTACGAGAAAGTGATATCGTATTTGAGCTGATACTTGCATCACTGAGATAAGGCTAATTCTAAAATCAAGTTAATCGTTTACGCGTCTGTTGCAAGCTTGTAATGCCACACGCTGGGAGTCTCTTACGTTTTTGTATTGATGACTAATGGATGTGCTTGTTTTTTGCGAAAGGGGCTATAACGTTGTAACTTGTAGAAAGCCATTTAAAGATACTTTCAATAACTTAATTGGCATTCCTCGGCTACAGGGTAGTGAAGGGAAGTGGGGATAATGCTAATGTAACAACAAAACAAAGGAAAGCTATTTAACGTACAAACGTTTGTTATTTTAATGACTGTATACGGAGTACAGTATTGCCCAGAACTTTGAATTTAACCATCATGTCTTTCTTTTGCGAGTAAACTCGTTTTAATATTTTCATTTATCAAGAGTTTTGTTCGTGTAAATCACAGGAGATTAAAAGAGGATTTGTTGGTAAACACATCTTTTTCGGTAACGTATATTTTCTATCGATAGTTTCCCTCTAGCTTTCATACTATTGGCAGTAGTAACTACAAAGCTCAAAGCTGTAAACAGGGCGCTGACGAGAATATTCTCTATGCAGAGAATACTTTGTCGTGGTCTTTCTGCTATATCCATTCATCAATGTTTTCTGTATAGGCCGTCGTTAACCATCAGATTATTTATCTCTTTTTATGCAACTAGATTTAAAATACAGACCATGTACAATTAGAAGGAAGGAAGTGGTTACCCATGATACATACCTATTTGGGATAGAACTTCCCGAGCGAGTTTTATATACATCACCAATTGGACATCATTGCATTTTCAAAATCGATGTAGAAGGTGAGGTTTATCTAATTACGTTAATCGACCGCAGACAGGAGGAAATACCAATCACCATAATCTCTATTTTCAATCACCATGTTCATTGATTATATCGAGGATTCATGGTGTGGTAGAACCCACCCTAGGAGCTAACCGAAGCTGATGGCACACGACATTACACAATCGTAACCTGCATGCAGCACTCCTCTAAATCACTGTAGCCTAGCTTAAAGCCACCGTACCTTGGGTGCCGATTTGCTTTAGCTTACCTTGAATCAACATAATCAAGAATTAATTCTACGGCAATTGCAACCACCAGGCATTAAAATTTTTCAGATAAAAACTAACTAAGACTTAGCTTAATTGCTTGATTTGCTAAAAGATTTTAGCATTGTCTAAAAGCCAGTGTTTTTAAGGTTTGTCAGAGCGTGTTTGATGTAATTTTGGAAACTCCTTTCAAACATTGTTTCAGGCGTGGCTACATGATGTCAATGTGTGTCATCAACTAAAGAGGATTTTATCTTTAGTGTACTATAACATTTTGAGTACAAACGTATTCTTAATCATGTGAAGAAGCGTATATCCTTTTTTCTACATTCCTACACACCTTTAATTTTAGTTATGACAAATAGTAAATGAGAGGCGTAATAACCTTTAGGGACGCTTTGTTATAGGAAACCTTGTAAGGAAACTTCTTTGAGTCCATTCATATGTGTTATTTACAGTGTTTTCGACTAAACGATTATTCCTCATTATACACATGTAGACCACAAGAAGAATCTATTCTTTTGATGTAGTGTAGTCTGTCACAACCTATGATTATCCTGACATGGTAGATTAAGTATGTAATGTATTGAAGTTTCACCGAACAGGCCTTTGCAAAAACGGGGTTTTTGAAAAATGATGTAAAGAATCTTTAATACCGATTTTACGGATAACTCCAGTGCGAAAGAATATAATATAAGCTTAATACTGGCTTCTTAGTCATGGATATTACCAGACTCCCCGGGAGTTTGAAACAGTTAACTGTTGGAACTTTGAACTAATTGGAAGGATTAAGGATGGCCAGCTGATGATATTGCATCGTCTAGATAGGACTTTTTACTTTGTCCAATGTTGCTGTAGTCAAAGAAGTAACGCGTCCACATGCCGGCACATTGGTGTTTTAAAAGCTGTTAGTATCTCCTTTTTATCACTTTCCGTCAACAGGCATGGAAATCGACCGTAGTTATACGACCGTACCGCCATCACTGACCCCTGCAGATTCGCCAACGAATATTTTATATTTTATGATAAAGATTTATGAAGATGGAGTTTTCACAAGTCGATTAGGAAAATTAAATGAAGGTAAGCGGACTTGATAGGTCGATGTAAAGACTCGGTACGCGTTCAAGAGCAATGATTCTCTTCTCATTATAAAACCAGTTTGGGATTTTTGACGCATTTTACTGACGGTATCTTACATTAAGTGACTAATTTCTCTGCTTATGTTAATTTTAAAGGAGACACACTGATGATGAGCGATTGCACTGGTAACTTTAAACTTTCGAGACTGAAGAAAGCGAATAGTATCTACTTGATAGCCGCAGGAACAGGTAAACACTACATTTGCTCATATATTTCACGGAGCGTAGTAGAAATTTAGTAGAAAGCCTAATGACATACAATTCAAGATTCTTTTTTCGAGCACTTGCGAAATACCCGGAGAATAGTCGTCGAAGAATTACACTTCGTGTAAAGTAGTTGTTGCGGAGCAATACTTCATGACTTATTCCCTGGGTAACTGCAGAAGGTGTGTTGCGTCCCTACTGTAACATTAGAATGCTTTAAGTACCTTGATAATGTCGAAATTGTTTTGTAACCTCTAAATACGTTCTATAATAATTTCACAATGACGCCTTCGCTTGTTTGGCCGTATTAAGGGGATACCGCACCAAGAGAACCACTTTACAAATATCCTTTCAGTATTCCCAAGGAGAGGCAGGTTAGGAAGGGCTTTGTGGTACCTCAGTGGTTAAGAGACAAGAAGCTAATAGACAGCAACCTTACAGCTATTTAACATTTTGCCTGAGGTCGCCAAATATGATGGACACGATCGAGCAGGTTACAGTACATAACACTGTATGTACTATGCACAATGCACTGCTTGCAGGAATAACAACAAAGTAGCAAACAAAAAGAGCAATAGTGTGTAAACACGAAAATTAGTAGTGTATAACGTCTGTGTATAAGACCAGTTTGCCGAAACTTGTTTTCTTATGGTACTTTTAAATTGAAGTTTTTGTTTAAGAGCCAGCCCAACGCACTCAGTGACACCTGGGTAACAGTTTTCACATAATCATTGAATTGATTAACTATGGAAGCTATTGAAATAGACGAATAACCTCATTAGCAATCGTTTTTGCCTTATTTTACGACGCTGCATATGACTAACGTTTTATTTGTACTGTTATGGAAAAGAAGACAGTTTTATTTGTGTTGGCTGTGGGGTGCATGTAATCCCTGACATTAAATTTGCTGCTTAAATCAATTCGCACCTTAAATCAATTCGCACTTGATGTTGTATATCCTGTTTTATACCTCTTTTTTGTATCTTTTCTTAGCTGCCTTTTTCTGTTGTCCTTTCTTTCTTTCCCGTACTTGATGAATAGATCTATCTCTGATTGCTCCGCAGGACTTACACCAATGCTTCGGATAATAATGTACTGTCTCCAATGCATGTCAAATACGAGGTATGTTCCTTGAAGTACTTATTTCTCGGTCTTATTTACTGTAAAGAACTTGTAGGTATTTGAAACAGCTGATTAGCGTTTGAGTACCCCTTGGGAGGGATACGGCTCTACGTTTCTAATTTTAGGAAAGCAATAGTAATGACAGATATGATGCAACTGATCGCTGGTATCTTTGATGAATCATTATCTAATATGTTCAGGGTGTGACTGAAGTAGAATATTTTCGATACTCAGTTTTGAGACGCAAAGATGTAACAACGTCTTGCAAAGAAGAGAACGTGCTGTCAACGATATTGATTCCATTTGCAATCCTAATAGTAAACTATTAAACTATTAAAATCAATCTCCTGCACTTGTATACCAAATTGCTTCAATCGCTTTTTCCTTTCAAAGTACCTTGGAGAGTGATGCGGGAACATATCTCGCTTACCACTTGCTTGTATAATTTTAAACCCCGGTTTACTGCAAACCAGTATCCATGCATGTTCAAATGATTCGTGACGTAAAATGATATGGATGGAGTGTATGTGTAAAAGGCAAATGGGTCTTTTCTCAGTTAGAGACTTCAAGCAATGCGAGTTGACCCAAAGACCAGTGCATGCTCAAGACCTTTGTAAACCTAAGCAAGCGTCTTCCTTGTAGAGCACACGTCTCCAAATTTTTGACTCAAAGGAGCAGACCTTTAACATGCTGCATCACTCGTTTTTGTCAAGGGTTGGGATGCATCTGTAAGCTGACATGGCCAGCATTTTAGTAAAACTGCATTAGAGGCCGTTTACTGGTCAATTCTTGCTTGATTGTTTTGTTTTTTTCAATTTATGCCCTAGAGTCAAGCTATTGTTCGCAAACAAGACGGAAAGTGACATTCTATGGAGGTCGCCCTTGGATCAGATGCATGAGATATACGAACAAAGGTTTATTACCGTTTTTAATACTTCTTTTGATACACATCTGAGGCAGGGCTTGCTTCTTGAAAATAGCACAATTTGTGAAAACCACCTTGAGTTTTGGTCCAAGCATCACATAAGTGTTGCACACTGTCTCAGTAGCTGGATGGTGCATTTGATTTCAGTTTTAACTTATTCTTAATACATCTATGTCACTTATTGACATACATTGCTATAGGATAGTGATGCAAGAACGTATTAAAGCGTTCCTAAAATACTTTATTTGCTATTGCATCGTTTTCTTAGTAGGAAGCAAACAAATAAATGTTGCCATCGACGTTCACATCCCTGGGAACAAGCTTTATTGTATTACAACTCTGCTCATGAGCTTGGTGCTTCATGGTACAGCGAAAAGGGGAAGTTGATGTTAGGACGTCTTCCTTTTTCTGGAAGTGTTAAATTCTGTAGAAAATGATCAAGCTAATTTTGATACCCTACATGGTATATTTGAGTACCCAATGAAACGGAGATGTTCATTTCCTACTTTAGATTATCGGATCTTGGGGTTCGTTTTTCGCCGTCTTTATTTGTTGCCTAATGACGTTCTATTTCTTCACTTAATTTTCAGGTTTACAGTATCTTACATTCTGAGCCAGCCTAGTAGTTCTTGGTCAGGCATGAAGGGCAGGATCGACAAGAAGGTTCTCAGTGACTTTTTTGACGGTTTCTACAAGAAAGAACGAGATATGAAATCCTCGCTTTCCTGCATTTGCGGGCCGACGGCCTTTACGGATGCTATGAAACGGTGAGATAGCCGATTCTACTGGGTTCATTTTATTTTCTTCTTCTACATCTGATAGGTTAAACAATCCGCTTCTGCGGCTATACTTTAGCCTCGACTCCCCATTTTGTGTATATTGAATATTGAGTACGGGCCTTCTTATCGGTATTTTGTTGATAGAAGGCAGTAGGGAAATGAGTTATAACTTTAAGGCAAAACAAAGTATCGTAATCACCCAAAAGTCGAGTGACGAGTGCCCTTGAGACTACTCATGCTATCATGCAGTGAAGTTAAGTAAAATACACTGCTGTATAACGATTTCCTTCAGCTTCTTCTTTAGTTAATAATATTTTGTGATCTATTCCCCAGGGAGTGTCGGCACATAGGAGTCATCTGAACGACCTCCCAATTTTATACCTTGTTATGTAGGAGCACAGTAGAGCACATACGTTTCTCAGGAACGTTACTCCGGTACCTGGGCTCCGACGTTTGAATCTCATAGCCCATAGAGCTGCTCTTAACACTCGGCCAGCGCTGCCTCTTGCGGTAATTGCTAAGAAGTCTATACCCAATCTTCCTTAAAACGTGCTTGATTTTTGATGTGTAATGTATCTATACAAGGATTCCTACAACTCACTTTCTCTTGTTCTAAATAATGGGTATTTAATCTTTAAATATGAAAAGTATTTTGCCCATAAACTTTACTTAAAACTCCTTCGTCAATGTGTCTGTGTCGATGTTTAACGGTGCCTTAAAGCTTTGTCTCAACCCATCTGAATTCGAGCGTACGTATTATCTTTCAGTTCACAAGAATCCAATAGGCGCCTTCTTATTAGGAAATTTCAAACCATTTTTGTCGTGTGGCGAAATCAAGTCAAGCTTCGGATGGAACATGGCGACCACACATGATTCAAGACGATTACGCTACACAGCCGAGTTTTACGAATTGTCTTACACTGCCTGAATTTGTTGGGATGTTGTTTAAGATAACATTTAAGATAATAAATTTGAGTGTTTTGAAGTCGTTATGCAAACTTTAAAATAGTACAGACAATCAAATCGTTTTAATTACACCAAAGCTGCCCACATTTCTGACAATTGGTCAACTGTTTTAGTATTTCTTCCCTTAAATTTCTTACATTATACGCACTTGCACTCGGACAGAAACTTCCACCAAGTGTAATTTTGCGAGAGTCAAAAGCATTGTCGCTGCCGTCAGACGGTTGGATTACTGCCTTTACAATTCTTCTTTTACAATCTTCATTTGTTTACAAGCCTCGGGATTCCGACTGGGAACGTCACTTAGAATAGACTCTGTAAGACCTATATAAGACCGCGTTTACACGAGAGCGGATCCAAATGGATCCGTACCCAAACTGGCACGGATCGCCCTTGCGTTAACGCGAGAGCTAGTGGATCCGATCTCATTTGGATCTGCTATCCGTGCTCGTTTGGGATCGCTTTGAAAGCAGGTCTCCCGTCAGACAGGTCTACCGTCTCTCAAAATTTTGCCACTCAGGATTATGGCAACTGATCAGACAAAGGGTAGAACAGTGCTCTTCTCCTTAAAGTAGCATCAGATTACAAAGCAAACAACTTGAGCAGGTGTACTCTTCCCGCCCAATTTTAAAAACTATTTCCACGCATGCGCTTTCAAGCGGATCCAAATGTATCCGATTTTGGATCCATACCCGTGTAAAGGCCTGCAAAAACAAGTACGGATCCAAATGGATCCGTTCCCAGATGGATCCGATCTTGTATAAACGGGGTCTAAGACTTCAATAAGAGATTAGGAGATAAAGGGCTCGCAATATTCCTTCAGCTGGATGCCATTTGTAAATATCGATTCTTGTTGTCACTCCTCAGTTGAGACAGTGCCATTTACACTTTGTTGACATATTTCATAAATAGTATTAATTATTTTCATTTTTGTAGGATGATGAATGACTTTGGCATTGTCGATGAAGCAATTCATTGCTTTCTTGGGTAAAAGCTAAGCAATTACGGCAATAATTAATGCAAATACACGATGTAAATATCACATGCGGTTGCCAAGGACGGCATATAACAGTATTATTTATATTACTACCCAGTAAATTTTCCAAATTAATTATAATAGAAGGAAGAAGTATTTTTAACTGTGATACCAATGTAATTACTTCCTGTGCTCATTTTAAGATGGCGTTTCATTCCTAACATTATGTATGCAAGTGACAAATGCAATATTTTCGTGCTTAACTTTTAATCGTGCGATAGATTTACAACTGCATTAGTTTGCTTTTACCAGAAGAAATATGTCAATGTGGCACTTCTTTAAGTTTCTATCCCTTATAATAACTCAGCATTTAATACTACAGCAAATTTGCAATTTTATATTCTCGCAACTCGACTCAGGACAAATTGTGCGCACCATCTAAAGAGCGCAACTGTGAGTGCAACTATGACCAGGGAGACACATCGGATTATGATTATAAAGCATTGCTCTTTTAAATCGTTACCTTCCCCCTACTTTCCTGAACTAAATTTTGTTGAGGATGGTCTCCTATCTTAGGTGTATTTTCATACTACCTTTAAGATAAGTCGTTATTTACCCTGCATAATTGCAGTTCATAGGACCTTTCGTTGTTGGACGTAGGCCTTCCCCATGTCTGCCCAATGTCTTCGGTCGTGTGTAAGATGTTGACAGTGTGTAATTTGGTGAAATTTATCAATGCCGTCATGCCGTCTCGTTTTCTGGCGCCCTCAGTTTCTGGTGTAGTCTCTGGGTCTCCATGACGTGAGTCGCGTTGTTCACCTGTTGTCTGTTCTTCTGGAAAGATGCCATTTGGCTTCGCTAATTACTTCGCTAATTCGAGAATGTCTCTGATTCCAGTTTGGTGGCGAATCCAGGATGCTGTTTTTGTATTTTTGTAACACGATTCTCTCGCAGGCTCTTTGCATAGTTCTTACTTTAAGAGGTTATTTCTTCGTAAGATTTTACGTATCTGCACCGTATGTTACTGTTGGTGTTATACACTGATCATACGTTCTGCGGTTCAACACGAAAGGGGAACTCTCTTTTTAAGACTACGCTTACTCTGCCGAATTCTTGAACTAACAAATTCTCAACTTGTTTATCCAACATCAAGATGAGCGTGGGTGGCATTTGAAGGTAATATGCCCGTTCTTTTTGGTAGTGCACGTATTACAAATTTCATTAAGTTTAACGCTTATTCTACGATAGGTAAGATGGTTGCTATAGGGAACTGCCATATTGAAGCGACAGTTAGGGTTTACTAAGAGGAGGTAGATAGAAGTGAGCATCAATCTTGTCGCACAGTTCAATGATACCAAATTCTAAGCTCGAAATTAAACTTATGCACCTCATGACGCTCAATGTTAATCAGTTATGTACTAAAGCGACTGATAATACTCGTGTGTTGCATTTTGTATCATAGTGTATTAGCGTTCATCAATGACCCGAGGTGGTGCCCACGTGTGTCCTTACAATGCTTCTATACGCATTTTATCTTTCAAATGAAGTGAACTTAACTTCTGCAATTGGTTGGGGGATACTCTCGAATTTGGAAGTGTGTGACTATTTCGTTATTAGTTGAAATTCTACTTATTCGAAGAGCTGTTTAGAACTTAAGTATCACGTAACATGTGCCTCGGCAGAGCTATAACAAGATATAAAAATCATGTTCATGTCGGTATGTTTTGCAGCATAGTTTTTGTCCGAGGTAGATATTTGTGTTGCCTAGCGATTTAAGATCTGAAAGGCACAAGCCAGTATTCGATGTAAGTATGTAGGAACTTCGACGACGTACCGTCACCGTGCTCACGGGGTCCGCCCAGTCAGCCTTCGGGAAGTGGTTGTGACAGGTGTTATAAGGTGTTAACGGGTTTTGTAAATAAGGACAGCATACTTAAAATTTTTGTGTCGATGACCTTTGCTGTTTCGGAAATGTACAGCGGTTAAAGTCTTGGCGCATTTAAGAATTGTATAGTTGTATGTATTATGTAATCTAGTTTTGGATATACTTGAAACGGTGGAAATAATGCACTACCACTGAATTTTTCAATTCTTTAAAACTCGAGATTCTTGCTGGGCTGGCTGCGGGGCGGCGCTGCAGGGCGGTGCTTAATTGTTGCACTACGGTAAGCGATGAGAGTCGGCAACAGTAGCCGTCAAGAAATATGAACCATCTCATGTTGATGAATGTGGTTACGTGGTGCTGTAAACTTCCTGACCAAGTGCACCGTTTATGTACTATCAAACTTCAATCAGTTTCGTCATACCATTGGATCTTCGTTTCATTGTAAATATGCATTTGCTTGAGTATCAAAAACGACTTGAAAATTTGTGCATATCCAAAAACATCTTTGAACCATGGATGTATCTGATTGATTGGAAAATTGATCCAAAATCTATAAGATTTAATTGAAAATGAATAGTCTGGATAAGCTCGGATAAGCGTGGACCTATATCAATCACTGACTACGCCTCCAAGCTCTACGTTGACATTTCCTTTTTCGTCGAACTGAGCGACCAATTGAGTATTGTAGAACTTAGACACGGGCACGTCCTTCCATCATTAGCGATCAAGCAGTTGGACGATTTTCAGATGAGGAATGATTGAAGGTGGCAAGGGTTATAGATAAATCAAACGAAGGAAGTGGAAATGGCGATAACACTTCGCTTCGTGGAACAGTTCCACTTCTTCTGTACAATCATATTCTAGAAATCAAAAGGCTGTCTGTAATATTTCCATCCAAAATCCTCGGTATACTAAATTCATGAGATCTCCCGTTCTAGGAGACCACCTTGAACACTGTCAAAATCTCTATTTTCACTGTTTTCAGCAAACGTGCTCTTTCTATAAAGGTCTGTCGAAATGCATAGGCATAACATGGAGACGATGAGTGTGTAACATATCAAGCTTTCGCAAATGAATACGGATATGCATGTACTAACTGTACTTAGTATACAAGTATACACAAGCGACCGTGAAACTCCCCTTATCGTGAAAATATCTACTGAAAATAATACTGGAAGTGAATTTTGTCCTAGTTTCGATTGCGCGTTGGAGAACCAATCAGTACACAAGGAAATAATGATAAAGTAAACTCTATGAAGCTGCAGTGAATGTGAACGTTTTCTCGGATTCATTAAAGAAGGGATGTAAACATAGAAAACTGCAAATAACCACACAGAAAGTGTTAGCATACTGAACAAAAGAGATTCTTCGATATAAAGATACAATTACATTCCAAAAAAGTGGTGCGGCCACACTCCTGTTCAAATTCCGTTCTCTTGCGCAATACCATTAGTAAGGATGTACTCCTCAATACATACAAATACAATTTCAAGATACAAATAATCTTTTCTTTGATAATATTTTCTTTCATTACAATCATCAGCGTTGTCTCCCAGACTGGGAAAACAAATTAGCCTTCGCACGAATGCGGAATCGATTTCCTAAGCATTCACATTGCTGTCACCTTCTGGTACGTTTGCGCTTTGTAACTGTTCATAGAAGAGAAGGTATGCCTGTTTCCTAAGCACAGCCTCCTCGCTGAGGATGTTAACACGAGTATCACTAATGTGCCACCATTCATTATGTTGCCCACGAACGTAAGCAACATAGTGTCCACCATGCAAACTGCCACTGTGCTCTACTAATCCATACAAACTATACTTGGTTTCCGTATTAGTTACCTGCAAGAAAGGTAAGAATGGATACTTGCAATGGTCTCTAATGGTCCTTTTTTCAATTAACGTAATGGGTTTGGTCTTCAAAATTCGCATTTTCCCTCGACTTCGTATTCTTTTATTCTCATATGTTATTTCATGTGAATATTTGTACGGAATAAATGTTTTATTACAGCATCAAACAACCGTAAAACAATATTACACATCAGAACGGCAGAAAATAGACGAGTGCTACATTCGATATTGTCGAGAGGGAGGGATTGGTGGAGTCACTGCCCGGTCCAGGTTTTAAAGGGAGCCGCGAGACAACAAAATGTACGGGGCATGGATTGTTATCGGGATAAATTCCAACATCTACAAATTGAATGTGATAAATACGCTCCTTCCGTCATTCACACCTTAAATATCACTCATTCTTGTAACATGTAGGTCCATTGATCAGTGGTTTGGAATATTAAACATCATTTTCCAAACAAACTCTAGGCATTTCTAGAAGGACTTTCCAAATTTTAAAACATTTGTAAGAATACAATGACCAAGTGTGAAACCATATAGACAAATTATCATACACTCATCCTTTGGCACAAGCTAGGGTGTGGCAGGTGCAGGAGAGTGGGGTAACGTTGACAGTGATGTGCGTTTTCAAAGAAAAAAACATCATCCTGTACCATTTTTTATTAGTAAGAACACACTTTGTAGGAAGAGCGAGGCTCAGATTGTCCAGATAAAACAATTAAAGAATAGTACAAGGCTGGATGCAAGCAACCAAAAACTTCTACGTTGATTAAAATAGGCAAACTTAATTAGAAGATGAAAATGTACGAACAGGAATGTTTTGCTTGTACCATTCGAATACTGTCGAGGCAGTGATTTGCAATAAAAACAGTTCAACAACATCAATGTCTTCAGGTGTCACATGATCAACTCTTCCATCATGAAGAGAAATATTGTACATAAATATCTTAAGTTTATAAATGGTTTATACTGCTCACAAAATGATATGGATTTTTATTTGACTAAGTCTAAGGGAATGAAGACTGTGCACTGTGATGTGTACTTCTACTTATTTTCAGTCATAAGTACACGAGATATAACCGTTATAAACTGCGGAGTGCTAATACCCCCTTCACATCCATGGCAAAATCACAAATCACTCGTACTTGATAGATTTAAAGAAACACTTATTCCTATTTGTATCGTCAACTGTAAATGCTGCAAAATGGTTTACGACGTAGCGTTTCTTTTTCAGAATCTGTAACACAGACTGCACACTGACGTCAATGTTACATATACGTAGGCTTGCAAGTTGGAACATCTATTGACTGTCTTGTGCTCGGGTAAGTGAACAGAAGCCCTATCCCAAAAATACATTTATTTATATATTCACGGGCCTGTGCTTTAAAAGAGTCGTAGTAAGGCTCCGCCTGATGTCTGGCTGTTGGCTCTAGAACCTCATTAGTCGGTGTTAATATAATTAGCATGTGGGATTCAGAGTTTGTATCAATTTACGGTTTGTACAATTCACATAGTGCGTAGGCATGAATAAGGAGGAGAATAAAGGCAAACGAATCCTCAATTTGTGCCATAGTACCATGTGATTAATACTTATTAGTCCTACTTCTGCGCATAGCTATAATTCCACAAACGTTTCACTGTTTTCTTACCTAAGCATTAAGTCAACTTACTATAACTTTTAACCAAACTTAATTACTTATCCCACCATCCTTCGAGAGGGGGAATGAAGAAAAGAATAACATTTTCTGTTTGTTTCAAATATGCTCATTAGCTTATTGATTGTACGATCTATGTATTAAAAGCCAATTGGAAATACAGAGCTAAAGGAGCGGGGAGTGAGAAAAGGGGGAGGGAGGAATGGCGAGGGAGGTATTCACATAAAAGATTAGATAGGGAGCTAGCCTACAGCATCATGTCATCATATTGTTCAAACTCGGTTTAACAGGGTACAGCAAGGGAGATAGCTATCATATACTCATTTATATGCATGAACTACGAGATTCATATTTCAATGTTCCACACTTGGAAAATCGTCAATCTTCTTGCTGGATCCACTCCTTAAATACTCCAAATTCCTCAGATGGTTACTTTATTTAGATTTAAGGTTTAAAGCTAGTTGTCAACTGAGGGAATGTATTGCCCTTCAAAATATGAGGTTTTTCTGTCATTGGCACTATTAAATGGCCGAGACCGCTGCAATTATCCTCAACACACAAAAAGTATGGCCATGGATAACCAACATTCCTCTGATGGCTATGTATTTCTCTAGCCCACCAACATTTTCCCCATTAACAAATAAAACCAAGAAAGAGCATGAAATCAATCATAGCACTGTTGTGCAAACCCAAGCCTAATAAAACATTCTGTTAACATAGTGCTTCAATGTCCAATTACTGATGGATTACAACAGTTCTCCAGCTACGCTTTCCGTCAGCTAACTTACATTAATTGTTAACAGTGTGTGGTTATCTTGATCAAGATTACCTTCTTTACACAATCCATTCAATCTTTAATCATAACAGCCTGGATGTCATCGACATTTCAGGGGTAATTCAGAGAACCTGCCATGAACTAGCAGAGCCTTCGTTCACCACGCGGTGTCACATGACAGAAGGTCCAGGGAGAAATTTCCAGCAACAAAACTTTGTTGACTCTTGTTACGGCAGCCAATGAAATTCCGGAGTTATTAATGCAAGCAAATGAGAGCAATTTGGGAAGTGAATGTTTTTTATCAATTTGAAAATAATGCCAATGTTACATCGCCTCAATCGAAATTCAAGAGAATGAATCTTAAGGTCCACAAGAAATCAGGGTCACCTAGAAAAATTTCTTATCAAGAAAGTTTCATGGATTTCAAGGAAAGTCATAAAATACCAATTTTTACAGACATTTCAAGGCCTAAAATTTGTTCAAGGCTTTTTCAGATTTTCCAGGAGTGCTGACCACCGTGATTACAAGTTCAGTATCATCATCCGGTCGACATAAGTCCGATTGAATCATAAATCAATGACGATGCAAGTTGCTTGGGTGCTATTGGGTGCACCCTCGTCCTCAAGTAATAAATATGTGGGTTTTATCAGTAAACGTATAAAAGACAAGAATTGCTAGGTGAGGTGTCAAAACGAATCCCATTTACAAGCATATGAATGCTGAGTAATATAACAGGCCACTAATAAAATGCTGAAAACTCGTGGGCACGACGGAAAAGTTACCTTTAGCTGAGGTGAGAGACTGGGAGCACGTACCTCTCACTCCCGCCTATGGTTCCTTTGTCACTGGCAAAAGTTGTCCATTCACTACGGACAACAGTGCTCTTAATTATAAGTGGCAAATTAGTAACCAGATAAAATTGTACCTAATAATGCCATCGCGTTTAGCACGACACTCCCACGTGACTGGCGTTTAACTAAAACGAGGATAATCAAAACTACCCTTGACCTACCTGTGATTTATGATGACAAAATGGGTGTATATCCAATTCCAACGGGAACTCTACAGACCTGTTGATCTTCCTAAGTTGCCTCCCAGTCTGTTGGAATCTTTTTAAATGTAGAGTAAGAATTTTCGGCGGCTTCATTATCATAAATTGTTTCGTAGCTTCTGTAAGGACGACACTTGAGGATACTTTCTTTTGTCTCGCTTGGTCACCTGTAAGAGCGCAAACTATTTTTAACGGTTTAGTATAATACCTGCATATAGTGAAGGTTCTAAATAGGCATTTGTGGGCATAAGAATTGATGAAGTATCATCGGCGGAAATAGAGACAGACAGACTGACTGGCAGACTGACGGACTGACTGACGGACGGACAGGCAAACAGCACGAATATATCCGCATAAAGACGTTGGTAGTAAAAAACAACAAATGCTATTATCACAACCTAGTAGTATGTAGACAGTTTGACTATTTTACATGCTATCTATCTCGTAAATCTTCATCAGGATTCCACCTCTGAAATTCATACAAAAAAGGGACATGATTGACATTGTTAGTAAGAAAGCAGACCGATTTTTAACGAAAATTACAATACGAAAGTGTAATGAATCATACCTTGGTGCAATTTCTTGTGACAATACTCGCAAGCAAATTTATTTCTGCCGTCAAGTTTCTCTACGCTACAAAAGCGCTTTAGGCACTCCAAAATAGATCCATCTGGAACCTCTAAGTCACTCAAATTCTCAATGTCAGAAGTTTCGTCCTTTGACAGAAAGAAAAAAAAGAATGAAAGACCCTTTAAACAGCTCTTAATAGCAAGTAACTGTACAACTGGTAATAATTGATTTAATAAAGCAAAATAACCCACAAAACTTACCCTTTTTACATGATCTCAAGATTAAGATTTGATGATAAAATAATAAACATCGGCCCTCCCTCAATCCCATGCCCCACATATACAGCCTGAAATTAAAGTCAAACTTTTGCTTCTATCATGGGAACTAAGTATCTCAATATCAACGTAAACTGCATTCCCCAAGAAATCCTTATGCGACTTATTAATACCCAAGGTTAACATTCCCAAAATTGACTTTGCTGACTGGCTTTCAACCTGAAATAATTACTACATCATTCAAAGTGAACAATTATTACTTCAAGGAGGACTGGGAATAATCACCATTCTTAGTTATATGGGTTTCTTTAAACTATAAAACTACGGAAAACGTTTAATGGCGTTATACAATAATGAGTAATAATATACGAGCACCACGATCATTGTATGCCGGATGAACATAAACATAAAAACACAAACGCAGCATAAAGTATTACGAGGAAAGAAAATATTTCCACCCAAACTATGGCCACACAATCGATTTGATCTAACTATGCATATCCTCACATAAAACCGTCGCGCTCGCGATTCCTAGTCTACCCGCAAAATAATCTAAATGAGTTTTTCGAGTCTTTTAACTTCCTAAAATTTCTTCGAGTTTTGGAGTTTGAGAAAGTCTTCGATTTTATTCCTTCACGTTTTGGAGCAAGACTATTCTTCGCAGTTTGGAAGATGCCATGACAATGCGTGAAAGCGTCGCTGTTCTCAACAATGTCGTGAGGTTAAAAAGAGTTGATAGGTGAACGTGTAATATTCATTTGAGCCAATAAAGTAATATACAACTCCAAGCAAGAGATCGAAGGAGCCATTTTTGGCAACAACAGTACGAACAGGATATGGTCTGGCACGTCAAAATGTACGACCGAGAGCCTCTGGAACGACAAAATGACGCTATCGTATTTGCAAGATTCTGGTTGCTAAATGTCCTCGTTCACACTAACACACAAAAGTTTCTTTTGCAACATCTTATTCTCTGTAGTGCGTTTTCAAAACTCCAATATTTGCGGAATGTTCTATGCGGATACGAGAGGTCTGGTATGGACGTTGGGCCTTACCGTAACAAAAGGTTTCGTTTCCAAGTTTTATACGTCAGTGTAGCATAACACTGAAAAATACTGACTAACTCAAGCAACACTATGCTTAGGCACTAAATACATTATTAATTGCTTGTTCCACCATGACCCTATTACTGATCACTTATGTTACTTTGGGGTTGGTAAGTATGAAACTACTCAATCCCTTTCTTTGAATACAATCAATTCTTCAAAAGCACACAAACCACTAACTATTCGTTCATTAATGAGAAGAGTAAGTTTTAGTTTACCATAGGTTGCTTCAATGAGATGTCATGATGTATACCAAAAATAAATCAATTCGTATTTTAATACCCGGCTATTACTGTCCCAGCCAATATGACACTTTGCACAGCTGGACTACGTATTCCTGTTTGGTTGGTCATTGTGCCACAGCATTGATATGACAACATTCAGCAACTGAGAAATGTCCTCTTTGCACAGCTGGGCTCTTGGTTTGCCACGAGTGCCAGGCGTTTTGACATGCAGGCATTTACCAACTATGAAATCCACCATTCAAACCTATAAAACCTATTATATTCTTTGCACAGCTAGGATCTGTGTTCCCTGTTGGTACATCACTGGACCCAACCCTTCTTAATATGTAGGCATCTACCATACATTACATAAGATTCCACTACACGGATAATTAAATAACTATTTGTAAATATAGGCTATGTGTTTCCTCTTCGTATATCATTGAATCCCAGGCCTCTTAACACGTAGGCATCTATCATGCGTTAAATAGGAAATTCAGCACGAACGTAGCAAGTAGTTATTTGCTCTTTGATGCCTCACTAAAAGAGTATACGTCACTAAAATAATACGACTGATACCACAAATTGGGTCAAGTCATATCTTGGCACTCAGCCGTATGTACGTGTCCTAAATACAAGGAATCACTAGGGGTCTCCCTACTCTTTCTTTTATTTTTCATGGCTTCCTGATATGTCGACATTCGTCACCTAAACAATTTACTACAAAGGGGATGTATACAGAGAAGAAGATCCCAATAGAGCAATTGCCAACAAGAGACTTTCCAAATAGTCTTGTTCTCTTGGGAACCTACTACTCAAAACTTTGAACCCTGGTAAAGTCATTATCATCCATACACAGCAACCTTCCAGAGAGAGTACTCTTTTATATGACTCAGTATTGTTACTCATAATCTAGATTTCAAGTGTAAAATGCATGTTACGACAACACGTCACGTATATTGCATTTCAAAACATAAGTAAATCTGTGATTTGGTATTCTTGGACAAAACAGATCGAAGTCAAATTAAAGGTTGTCTTAAATCTTGTTGACAGAAGCGACTTCTACAACAAATTGTCAACTCAAACGTAACACTATTACAAAATTCAATCCTTTTGCATACTACTTAAGATTTTGAAGGAAGGGAAATATACTAGCAAGGGCGGTGTCTTTCCAACGTTTTTACTCCTCAAAAGGGTACATTATTAGACAGTGCCATTTTATGCATGGGATATTTAATCAACGCATAAAAGAATAACAGAGTCAACACGTATACAGATTTATGTATACAGTCTCTTACTGTACGATTTCAAAGAACTTACCTCGTTCGAACCTGTCGAATTCAGGAAAATTTCTCCACTACTAAATCCTGAATCACATTCGTCGCTAGGTCTGGTTTTCACTAATTTATTGCCCGGATTAAAATAATCACTATTTAGTTTCGGCTGTTGAACTCCCTCGATATTCTTATCCTCTCCGTGACTGTTTAATGTACCTTCAAATTCATTCACTGGTAAACTGCCATTCGAATTATTGGATTTCGGTGAGTCCCAAGACGAAGTACATTTTTCGTTACAGTCCATGGTATTGCCCGGAAAGACGTCTCCCGCATTTAAGTTGTACGAAGTTGATATCCCTGGATCGGAGTTCTGTTCTAAGTGTCCAAGAAGTTGTGTTTCGTGATCTCGAACGGTGTTATGTTCCTCTGAAACAAGCTCGGCACATTCGACTTCTTTAGTTTCTTCTCCACAGACATTGCAGCTGTCTACATCCGAACTTATACCTCTAGTTCGCATTTCTGACTCCTGCTGACGTTTCAAAACTTCGCTATTTTCGACATGATCTGCCAACGCATTCTCGAAATCAGCTCGTGAGTTAACAAGGCAGTCACTAGCAATCTTCAGTATCTCTGAATTATTTGCAGTCTCACGATTCTCTGAGGATGCTTCGGACTGAGATCCACTACCAAGGGATTCTGTGTTATGGGCTTCCAACTCCTTTCCTTGCTCAACTATTACATCCTCTTCTGCGTTCTCTTCGTCCTCTTCCTTCAGCGCAGGCACATCCGAATAAGAATCAAAGCTGCACGTACGCATCATTTGACTGAATACATCCAAAGCCATTGCTGATAACCTTTGATGCTCCACTACGTCCATTTCTTCCTCATCGCTGATGCCATCGGCAGAAGCTGATCTATGTACAGGCTTAGTGTCATCGCTGCCTTTTCTTGGAACCTCCCCATCTTGTACCTCTTCTTTTCGCTCTTCGGCAGGGCTGTCATATAAGCTACAGTCGACATGTTCTGCATCACTTATTACACTACTTGGATTTGGTACCAGTTGATCCCTGGATACCACATGGTCACCCTCTTCAAGCAAAACACACTTTTCTTCTTCTGGCAATCTTTGCAGATCGGGCAGGCACGTGCAGGCGTTATCTATATAAAGAAGATGGTAATTATTGAAGGCGTAAAATGGGTGCTAAATGAGAACACCATCCTCACCATCAATGATATGGAACTGTTTGTAAGATTCCGTCGAACCATTGCCTGAATAAGAAGGTAAACAGTTCTCTTTTTGTTGTAACAAGTAAATCTTATTCCTGTTGGCTGACATCAGATCCTGGCGTACAAAGAGGTACGTCAGCCAGCTACACCCTATTATGATATAACAGGCACCCTCCTACATGTTATACTTATTCAGGAGTTCATATGACACTCAATTTACTTCGCCAATTTCTTTCTATTAAGAAAAGATGAAAAGGGCACGAGGAGGTGATGGCAAAGGCTATTAAAGCATGCAGTGGTTGGTGGTGAAACCCACGTACCCTTGTAAACCAGTTGCGTCATGAAAATCGACACTGTTGTTTATCATATCACATTACCATACTAGGGGACCTCGTGCAACACCGAGTTCTCAAGCTCAGTTATAATTTCAGTACGCCTGTGAATTTAATGAAATGCACCGTTGACTATAGTGTTCTTTTCGTTGATGCAAGTGATGCAACGCTCAATAATGCGTATATGTGGCTTCTATTTCACAACTACATACAGCCTGTGACCGAAGCATACCATATCCAACGTTGGTAGTGAAAAAAGCGGCCAAGTGAAAGTAGTGTTACCAAACACTGAAGTTATCATAACTCTGATAAAAAAAGTTTCTGATAAAAATATACCTGAATACAACATATCAATATACCCTAAATTGCCGATTAAACGTTTTTGAGTGTGCACTTATTTGAGTAATAGTCCAATCGAAATATCAATGTCCTCTGCATCATCATGTAAGAACAAAAACTTTGGTGCTGCTGCATCCATGTCTTCGCTGTCCAGACTTTTCGAGAATGGACTTCTTTCTTTTTCATCCAATCGATATGTAATGAGAGCTTCTTCGGACATGGGCAATTATTTGAACTTGGGCACTTGTGAGAATTTCAGCACGTAAGCCTAACTACATGCTTGGCGCTAAATCGGTAACTTACAGTATACCCTTAGTACTGCTGGGCTGATGTGTACCAACTAAAAATTCCACTCCTGGGAAACTTATCAACAGGAGCTTTAAGTCTAGTTCTTGTCACCTATCCGTTGGAGTGAAATTGGAAATAAACGACATCGCTTAATAAGGATAAATCATCTGTTTAAGTTTATAAAATACACACCAAGGTCGGTATCAAAGGTGAAGCGGGGCCTAAGTTAAATACGCAATAAATACAACACTAATTTTAGTTTTTCAACTAAGAAAATCTATAACTAAACCTTGTGATCACTAAAAGCAGGTTAAGAGAGAACAATCTGAATTATCCATTGCTCTTTTCCTGGTGATTTTCATCACGGAACCATATTTCTCGGCGTATCATTTGAGTTTTTGGGTAAATATAACGGAACGAAGGTCTTGGAGTATACGCAGGTCACATACTCCCGCCGATAGTGAGGAAATAGATGATGATTCGTATATCGACTTATATAAACGATCGGATCACAAACGAAGAAATTGTTAACCTGTTGGTTACTCCAACGACAATAACGGTGAGTTTGATAGCTTCTAACATGAACTTGAACGATAGCTCAGCTGAAAATCAAGGGTAGAGTTATGGGCATGTCGGTTAATGCGCTAGACTTTTTGTGTATTAAAAGCGATCGCTTGCCATTGGGTATTCTAAATCACATTGTAGCATCGGTTACTAGCTGAGAACATTCACCCTCATGGTCACATCTAAATTCCATGAAATCCTAAGGCAATCCAAGTTAGAAGAAGCCACTTCTAACTGGTGCAGATAAGTGTTCACATTTAAGTACAAGATCGAGTCATTGATGATGGCAGACAGCTGTAGATGGCCTACAACTCTACTGCGACTTAACAGAAACCAGGCTTACGGCTCAACGCCCAATAGGTAACCAATCTTCCACTCAAGTGTCGATATTCGTCTGTCACAGTCGCCAATGGTCCATCTACTATCCACAACCTGATATTTTAAAACTAAAGAACAGACTTGAATACCTGAAACATGTAATCATGCTGTAGATGTTGTAAAAATTGGGAGGTGCCTTAGTTCGCGACTCTTAGGCTTCACCATGGCAAATATCCGGAGCAGCTGAGAAGAAGATGGCCGCCGTCAGTTAAAGACAGCTTGAGACTACCTTCAGATTTCATGAAAACCAAGTTTTCTGAGCCGTGATGCCGTACGTAATAGACCGTTTCTTTTTCGTACTGGCACAGTGAGGACAACAATTTAACACTTAAATATCGAAGTCACAATTCTTACCTTCAAGATCCACAACACTATTACCTTGAGCAACTGTATCACTACTATCTTGACGATGAGAGCCTTTTTTCTCCTTTGCACGCCTAGCCTGCGAGTTGGAAAACCTAGTCTTAGACATACAAGTTCAGACATTAATTTTACATAAGTCACCAATAGTCCGTTGGTAGATTTCGTCCAAAAAACAACAGTATATAAACGTTTCACCTCAGTAAAGCGGGACATAAAGTAACATTGAACATTTCCTTTGGTTCCAGCAGGGGGTGGGTAGGGGTGGGTGGTTTATACTTGATTAAACATCTTCAGTGGGTGTTTATTCTCATTGCAATCAATTAACATAATATCACTCCATCGATATAGTGGCACAATCGACAGCGGCACTCAATAGGCGGGAGACACTCAATAGACAGAAAACTCAGGGGATAAAATACCCTTCATGCAAAGATGGCGCTCCATAGAGAGGCAAAAACCTACAATATCTTGTCATTCATCACTCGAACTAGAACATGAATGGAAGAAAATACCTACGGAGATGTATAACGAAAAGAAATGCTTACCTTCCTCTCTTGTCTTGCTAGTACTTTTCTTTGATGTTTCGTCATTCGCTTTTCCTTCTTCTCTTCTGACTGAGGCTGCTTAAAATCTGACTTTTCATATTGGGTTTCGCTGCTTTCAGGTTGTTTTTGAATTTTTTGGTTCTTCATTTTACGCACCTTCTGTGTTAAGCAGACACAGCAACGAAATTATTATAGTTTCAAATGTGGAAAACTAACAAACAGTCACTATTCCTACACAATAGGATACACAAAGTCTCGAATTTGGTGACACAATCAGTGAGGTGTCGGGAACCCGGAATAAGCGCTACTCACAAATCAATCTCAGAACTGCCATGCACTTATGGCCTTCTCACAAATTCCCGAGATATTTCAACCCATCGTCTGAGAGTCTTAGAGGCCCCCTTAAAGAAGATCTTGCTACCGTGGTCATTAACAACTGACATCTGCCTAAATAGCAAATAGTATCCTATGAGCAGCAACCCTGAGTCTGTAAATATCCTCCATTAACACATAAACAAGACTGGGCTAAAACCTGTTTACAGTTTTGTTTACCAAAGATACTACAAACACAACAGAGCCTGATTTGGACGTCGCTCCAACTACTCTCGTGCAACAAGACCAGAAGCCATACAAATGTTAATGCTAGTTCTCATATTTTTTTCAGACGGCACTGCTTCTGTTTAGTGAAACATCAACAATGATATCATTGGTTCAATACATGGTACAAATATAACTTTTCCCGGAACTGTTCAGTGAGCAAACCATGACTTTCTAGCACGTTACATATCATGGTGCCTCTGAGAGCGTAGTATGGTGATCGGGTTTCAGGGTATACGGCAAAATAATAGACCAAAAAAGAGACCGAGACCAGAATTCGTATCGCAAAGATTAAACTGGCATAAAAATGAACTATGAGATAAATATCAGAGGATCGATCAGACAACATAAAACTATGCATAAGTTGTTCTGTTAAGTTTAAACCCGTTCTAATATTTCTACAGTTTTTAATATTCTAAGAGGGATATTACTAGTAGGTGATAACTATCATGGTATCCTACCTCGGATTCTGAGGCTGGTAGTGACAGATCCAAAAAGCTATCATAGCTATGTGAAATCTACAATGGGCAGAGGCAAATAACGTGAGTTGGGAGAGCATTCACAGTCTAATATAAAGCCCCCAATAAACGTTACGTGTTATTCCCCTCTTACAAGCTTTAGTCTTTAAAATCTGTCAAGTACAAAATTCGCTACAACGACAACGTCTCCTTGTTTCTTCAAGTTACCATCGAAAGATGTGCTTATCAAAGGGGAGTGGGCTCTGCTGTCTGATTTTCCTACGTTGCCTATTCTTAAAACTTGTCACAACACCCGATTAAAAGGTCGAAACTTTCATTCGTTGCAATTAAATACATTTCATCAAAGTTTACCTAGTACGCATTCGAGATGACTTTATTAAATGTCAATGGTCAACTCTATCTTATATCCAACAGAGAGTTCCCCGAGTCGATATATTTGGGCAACTACAGGATGACTTTGGCACAGAACGTCGTGCGATTTGATCTGTACTAGGTTCCGGAGTACTGAAGAAAGGGGGGACATTTTGCTTATGGCCAATGCAAAGTGTTGAGTAACCTAAAACTAGTAAATAAAGTTGTTAAATTAGGGAGTTGAAAGGAAGCTTCCAACCCTCCTTTACTAGCCTTGTAAGAAGCTTCAATTCGGCAGTTGTCTATTTAGTTCGAGTAGTCGCTTGAAGTGGGCCTAATCGCTTACCTGAGTTTCTATGCTTGACAACAAAGGACTATGATTCGTTAACGGGTGCGGGGTTTAGGGGTGTATTGCGAAAACAATCTTTCTATTACCATGTTTACTTCTACTGTACCAAGTGCGTCTCTATGTAAACAAACTCCAAAACACGACACAACATCTAAATTAAAATTCTGGTTTGGATATAAGTCAGTGGCGAAGCCAGCATAACATGAGTGGTCATGCGAAAGACCCTACCAAAACGGGCGTGGTCCTAACAACAAAAGTGGGTGCGGCCCTATCATAATATGCTAACTATCTAACATTTCATTCTATGGCAGAGGACAAGTAAGTAAAGATCGTTTATAAAATGTACTTCTAGTTCCAGCCAAGACTATTCTAAACACTAGTGTCATTAGGGGTCTACA
>JAAAKL020002229.1:15000-26940 GCA_010016065.2 Carybdea cf. marsupialis auct. non (Linnaeus, 1758) | reverse complement strand
AGATCTAATTGATGTTCTGTTTTAAAAGATAGAAAATAACCAATTTATTGATACCATGCTTCTTTGTTTAGCTAGAGCAGCAAAGAATATAACAGTCTGATTTGCAGCATAAACAAATATAATGTGGAACATAAACTCCATGGCAATGTTAAAATGCATTAAGTGACATTGATGTTCGGAATTTTAATTAAGACCGTTATAGAGGAAGAGAATATTAGAAGATGTCCATTTGAAGAAATAAATGAGAATGATGAAAGTGCCACAATCGAGATTCGAACCCGGGACCCCCTGAATAGCGTCGTTCTGCTCTAACAAGTAAGTTGTTGTTTGTTGTCACATAGTCGTAGTATCTCTTCATACTTGACACTTTTAAATCCTTTCTATTTAATAACACATCGTAACTTTCAATGAGCTTCTGACTGGTTGTTGGGCTGTGTGAGTCCTTTTATGGTCAAGTCACATCGCACAGAGAAGCTGGTATCCCTATTGCTACAAAAACTACACAGTGACAGCATTGGCAACTATTCTAGGACAGTTGCTAACCAGACAACAGCTTTATCACTTGATAGCAAAATTTGTGCTCCCAGGACAACTGTCTCCAGATTGATATCCACCTCAGAACCCCCCTGGATAGTGGTCCCCATATCATTCTCCATCTAGAGAATTCCTCTTTATATTAACGATAATCTACTAATTACCAAAGTTCTTATTTCTAAACTTGCTCAACAGTTAAACGTATGACATGTAAAGGTAATAGTAGTAGCGAATGCTATGTCACAGAATGTAGGGAATGTGATGTGGTAGAGACCCACATGTTGCGAGCCAAGGCTTAATAGATTTCAGTGACCAAGTCATTCCTCGCAATCCATACTCGGCGTGACAGAAGTGTTTACATTTTGTAATAATATTCCCCAAAGAAGGCATAATGCACATCTTAGACTTAGTACCACTCCAAATAATCCCTCTTTCCATTAAGCATGCCACATATGACCTTTGAACATGGGTAGTGGATCATCCTTTTGTCGTTGCTGCACCTGGAAGGTACATTGTAAGACATTTACATCATATCTGAAGAGCTCAGTTAATGTTAAGGAGTAGACTGGGTCGAGAATTTAGAATTTACAGATGTTCGAAATGTACAAATTAACATGTAAAGTGAGTCCATAGAAAGCAAGACGACCAGAAAAGTCGTATGGAATATAAGAAGCCACTTCAGGAGGAGGCCAACAGGTAGCTGCCTTTTCCATTTTCACATAAATGGCAAAATATTCTACAAAGAGACTCATTACTGTTAACTGAGGTGTGACTTAGGAGCAATCATGAAGGGGAGGAATTTATAATGGGGGCAATCGTCCTGTAAATCCTGATGCTTATTGACTACCTTGACTAGTAAATCTCGACATCTCCATCTTTCTCAAGTATCACTTGTCTGAAAATAAACAACCCTTAGGAACAAACACTCTCTATTGAAAGAACACTATTTCCCCATTGGAACTAGTTAAGAAACAACACAGGAGTAATTAGTCGATAATTGATATTATCAATAGGAATTAGCTAGAATTATATGGGGAGCATCTGTCCTAGTAGGAAATTGTCCAAGGCACTGTCCCGAGCGAGCATCACCTATTACCATGAGGAACAGAATTGTTCACGTTGGCTATGGAGAATTGTTTTATGTAACGAGATCTTGTCCCATGATTCCATGCAAGATGCTGTACGAAATTCAGCCGTACGCATTGTCCTCTTCACAGCTGCGTAATTTCAAGTCTCCTTAGTATAGGTCAGATAGCAAAGAGCGGTCTTGGTATACTATAGAATGGTCTGTCTACCAGCCTACCAAAGTGTGGCAGGTGCCTGATTTATGCATTCAGGCACTGTTTCTTAAAATGAAGAGCTTTATCCTTTTTCAGTAAACTATGTTTTCATTGAAACATGACAAAAGAGACCGATTCGTTTCCTGCGCACGTTTACATAAAATTTTACAGTATGCGTTCCAAGGCGTCAGTTTAAATTGTCATGAACAGTGTAAGTGACATTTAGCATTCTTATTCTGAAGAAAATGTTGGAATATATAGACTCTCTAGTAAAAAGAAAGCTTAATTTCGTTGCATTTTGGATCGGAACCGTAAAGGCTAGTAATGTCAGATTGCGACGCGAGGAAGTTTGGTTTTGGGGCAGGTAGAAAAAAGGAGAGTGTACGGGATTTGTTTGGTGGGACGGTATCAGGGGGTGGTTTAATACTATGAGGAGGAGACTTACAAAAATATAATCTATATCTATCTATATCTATATCTTTCAACCTTTTAATTGCAATATGGCCTTATGAGCACCTCAATAAGCACCATGATTATTAGTATGGTTATTATAAGGGTACTTGTTTAAAACAGCGGCGGAATAGAGGACAACTGTCTTTTCCAATAAAATTTAGAACGGACAATAGGAACTATGGGTTTACAATTTTGACACAGGTTAGCGATGACATTTTCAGCGCAATTTACACCTTTCCGTCTGTCGTCATGTGTTTCTAGTCGACTTATGATTGTGACCATTTCACTTATGTATATAATCCTTGCTGCGACGGCCTCTCAGGTAACGTTTAGCTATCTAAACTGATTAATGCGAAAAGAAACTATTTTCAGCTACGGAGACTTTTGTATCATTTTACGGACGAAGGCTAAGAAGGAAACTTGAAAGGCTTCATGTAGTATATGCTAGAATGTTCTGAGTAGATTTTACTGTGAGAGATCAAAGTAGAAACTAATGCAGCCCTGGAGCTGGCCGTAGATTTTTGGGAGGTAGAAGACTTCATACTATTAATTTCAGATCCGATCCGCACAAAGGACTTTGCGGAAAGGTCACTTTAATACCAGAAATAACAAGCGAAAATGAAAGGCGTTTTACTGGTTATGGCTGGAAATAAAAATAAGAACCATTAGAGATGTTTGTTTTTGTAATCCGTGAATCCTTCTGGACTGTCAGATATTTTGGCAAACGTGATCGAATTCCAAGATAATCCTTTCCAAGCAGAGAACCTTGATCAATGGTATGTTATTGGAGTGGATTAAAAGTGGCATGGGATCAGAAATTCATAACGTGGATAACTAGGTTTTATTTCAATTCCTGTTGCTAACTAAATCCCAATGTTATTCTAATACCACTGTATGAATCTGAAGATCTAATCAGAGTATCACAATTATCAAGATTTTTAAAATTGTGTAAGAGCCTGGTGAATATCAAACAGATTAGTCAGAAAAACTTTACAAAAAGACACAGATATTTGTATTTCATAGTAGAATTGTTCTGGACGACATGAAAGAACAGGATGGTTTGTTGCAGTTGAAAAGCTTTTTTGGTATAACCCTCGTCAGAACCAAACGTCATAAAAATGTGTCATACAGAACAATAGAAGGGTCGGAAAAAACAGCAAATATTAATTCTTGAGTTACAATTGGTCAACCAAGGACAATAGAAAACAACGGACGGAGGTGAACTAGGACGCTACTTAAACAAGGCAATGTTTGATTCAAATTCTTTCTGGCGGCAAGGTTTGGGTTTACATTTCTTGATGCATTATGCCTCAAGGACTCTCATGTGGGAATCTAACCAAGCCTAGTATGATATAGAGAACCAAACCGTTGTGTATTGACAACAATTTGGGTTCTCTAACAAATGTTGGCTACTTAACCTTTCCAGTCTTGCCCTAAGTCTTCATTTTGCTTAACTACTGTTGCTACGGCTGTCAAGCTTTTCTACGAGACAGCAAAACAGTGAGTGAAGACCAATGGTGGAGACAAAACGTGGGACAATTCCCTCCTGAAAATAGGTTGATGAAACTTACCAGATTTCTCGAGTGATAAAGAAAAGAAGTATCTAATGTTTATGAACAAAATCTCCGAATGATAGTGGCAGTTCTCCGTACACGGCATCGGGCACAAAAGCAGATATGTGTGCCAGGGGCAAGGTGAATTAATATACATGACAGGTATATGGCCTGAAACCAAGTCATGTTTTATCTGTCACTTAAGACAGTTTAAATTTTGTGACTTGGCCGTAGCAACCGGGGGTCAGTGAGGCTCTTGTCTCTAACTTTAGTCAAAGTATGGTTACGTACCAATTCACTGTATAGATATTGTTTGTTTATACAATGGCGCCCCTTTGAGGATTGTTGCTACGGCCCTGTTTACAAATGTTGTACCTTCTCTTTGATCCAGACCATAGCCACTAACGAAATTCTATATGAGAGGGATCGATAAGAAGCGTCACGACAGTTGTGGATCAATGGTAGTCATAAGATCCACATTTTAACGCAGGAAGGAACTGTAGTTGCTACACTCTGTTAGATGTGTTTAGATATATATTCAATAATAGAAGCATTCAAAACAAATAAGTCAAAATTAAGCAAAAAAAATTTTCTTACTGTTACATAAAAGACTTCGATCTTGTCTGTCTTGTTGACATTTAACTAACAACCAGGTCATTCAGAATGTTTATGAAGCACAAACACGTCAATAAATTTTATTTTGGTTTAAGAAAAGGGATAAAAGGCTCCTCTGATTTTGTTGGATTGCGATAATCTATCTTAAAATAACCCAAGAGCAACGTTTGACTATTATATATAATGGTATTATCTGCGTGCGTGAAAGCACTGTATTTATGCATCAAAACAAGGCTTGTTTGTTTCACCTTCAAGACTCGTGTTTCGCGCGTTATTTTCACTGACCTGATACCGCATTCTGATAGGACAAGAGGCTTCTCGCTCATAGTCAGCATGGAAAGGTTAATGGCCGAGTCGGTTGTTGACTCCTCACACTATCCTTGCAAATTCTCTGAAATCATTACTCTTCTTGGTTCCCCTACAGACTACATCTGGTATCCTCTAGATAAAAATTGCCATAGTACGCCTAATATAGCGAGTTCCGCAACGAGATTCGTAGTTATTGATAGCATGAATTTTCGTTAGGTTCAGTATTACTTACTTTTGCGCAGCGGCTAAAATATTTCTTGTCATGCAAAACGTACGGGCTAGACAATATGGGTCAGATGATATCACTGCATCTTTAACTTTGTTTGCAAAGAAGCAGATTGACCACCGATCCATGACATTCAAAGGTAACCTATTCATATATCAGCTCCCAAAACTGGGAGTGCCGCGCAATGGCCTAATTGGTGTTTAAGGCGAGCATATACCACGATATCAGGATACTTGTTTCTTGCAAGTATTCTTTTCAAGTTCTCTAACTCGGGTTTCGGGCAAATCTTGTTGACTCCGTTTGCAAAGGCACAGACAAGATTCACTTTTTTCTTTTGAGGGCAAAAGGGAAACCAGCTTATATACTGGCAAGAAAAAGTAGGCTTCCTATAGATTATGGTAACAAAACTACCACTCTTCTTCTCTGTTGACCAATTGCAACTCTAGAATTACTTCTTTCTAAAGTTTTGATCTTTCTGTTGTTCTGTGTGGCACATATTTATGACGTTTGAATTTGCGTTATTCTAGCAGATGTGCCCTCTTAAAGGGTTGCGTGAAAATGTCCCTTTGAAAGTTTTGTCTGTATTGACGTTCCCCAACATTAACATTAAAATTAAAATGATCTCTCAATATTAACATTAATTTAATCCTACTTGTAATTGCCTTTTTATCTTGCCCCACTCTGATCCCCCCCCCCCCTCTTTTTGTATTTGTAAAACCATAACATGATGTTTCTCTTTCCTTATTGCAAATCATTCTCTATGGACCATATATTCTGTTTCCTTTTGATATCCCTCCTTACATCTCATATGACTACGTAGCCGCTATATCCTGTTTTGAATCTTTCCATAAAATTATCCTTTTTCTACTGTAGCACCCTGTTCTATCTTAATATAATGGACCTTTCTTTTATTTTAATTTCTATGGACCGGGAAGCACTTGGTGCAGCAGGTGGACGTTGAAATTATCATGGTTCTATGTATTCCCTCCTTAACATTTCCTTATCATCCATCGATGAGAAATGACTCTAAAAACTTGCTGATTCCAATTCAGAAATCCTTTCTATTAGCTACTTTTCTGACTCGGCACATCCAGAGAGCGTAAGAGCGTAGAACGTACAAATTTGTGGTTTGCATGACGTAACAATAGCCTTAAAGTCTTAAGCATTAAATTATTATTGCAACTTGTAATTTTCAGTTGATCTTTACCTGCATGGCAGTACCGGCAATTCACTCAACATCTTATTACCAACAGGAACACCGAAATGCATAAATAGAAAATATAGTTGGTAAAATTGTAGGCCTCCTTAGGATAAAGTGACCTAATATATGAAGGAAGGTCAAAAGAAATACTGATTTCAATTCGTTTAAGTGACAACGGCTATAGTTTTGCAATTAATACACTTTTTCGCCGGTATCTGAACAACGACTATCTACGCGTTGCCTTTAAGTTGAAGCGCAGGCGGTTAAAAACCCTAGTAACGTTGTCTTAATCTTCTACTCTAGACAAGGGTTCAGTTCTTGATCTTAATAATTCTCCCAGTTCTATTCAAAAGACATTAGTCAGATCGGCATATGTATAAGGGAATTGTAACTTCTTATTTGAAAGGTGAAGAATAACAGTCGTGTAGGGGAAAATGGCGTCTTTTGGTCTTAAATCTGCCATGTAAGTTCATTATTGTGAGCATTATCGGCGAAAATCCTAGGTAATGATTAATTCGAAAAACGTCAATAAAAAATAATCTAGTTAGCAAAAGGCCTTAAGGAGTCCGTAAAGACAGGAGCCTAGGCAGATGTCTTCGAAAGCTATGAAAGTGCAAATGACCGCAGTAGAGTAACAGTGCATGCTAATAGAGGTAACGGAATATTCAGACAACAAATGTGATATTTTAAGAGATTCTAAAGGTGAGAACAAAAATGTAGACTCAAATCGTTTAATTCAGAAATAGTTCTCCTATTTTATATTAAAGTTAAATTGCATAAATTATTCCCGAACTGCATGGATTAGAGTATATTGGTAAGGAAACATGTTACGTTTTTTCTACGCTAAATCGTCATAATAGTTACTTGTCTAAAGCCTAAAATTTTGACTTTTTCCAAGCTGGATGGTGAGAGCTGTAAGGAAGGGGTTTTTTTGTGATAACATTTGACTCTTGAAGTACCTCGTAGTTACAGAATTATCTAGAACCTACAAGTGCCTCTAATACATATATGTAGGAGGCTTTCACATTTCCCTCTTGCTACTATATAATATTTTAACTCTCTTATTAGTATATAGGTTGACAGCCATTACGGCATATATTGTTGACTTAAAATAAGTAAGCTGCTATCATAATTAGTAGCTACCATCATCTTTTGATCTTAGCTGTAGACGGCACATGAAATGCTTATAGGACTTTCAAAGCATCAGAATATTTCTGCTAAAATTTTCTATAAACCAAAAACTTCTTTTGATCATTTTAACGTATGTACATTTAAAGAATTGCCTTCTTTCTTTAATAATCAATATTCTGAGAGGAACATTTTCAGAATTTCCGAAAATATTATTTTGTTCTACTAATGCATATAGCAGGCATCTTTTTCTAGGAATAAATGTTCTAATTCATTTTTCTGTCAATGTACAAAAATTAACTCATTTCATTTTCCTGGCATGTCACACCATCTCTTTTTCTTCGTTATTATAAGTAGCAATTAGTTAGGTTCCTCTATATGACCATGTTATTACAGAGGTATTCCCCATTTTTCTTCGAAGGAAAGAGTTATTCCAATACATGGATATCATTTTAAAATAAATCATGTAAACAAAACTTACAGCACTCCTTATCACCAAATAAAAATTATTTTTCGATATTTTAGATACATAAATAAATTCATGGGTATAATAGACACGCCGTACAAGTCGGAAATCAAAGATGTCAAGCTATTCATGCAATATGCTCTATAATAAAATATGCTTCACTTGCACGTGTTACGCTACTATTCATGATTTTAATCCTTTTTGATATTTTAGGTTAACATTTAGCGAGATGAGGTCGGTTATTTTAAGCAAACACTGTTAGATTACGAGTGCATATTTTAACCAAACTCGTTACCCTCAAGTGACCACAAAAAGGAATACACTTTCTGTCGTTGTCAAGTATGACATTTAGAATGTTTATCCTTAAAGTGAAACTCGTTTGATACTTGAAACCTTATCTACAAAGTAAAAAAAGGTGCATAGTTGACGTCAACGTACCTATCAATAAATACGAATAAAGAATCGACTTTGATGAGAAACAAGAATTGATAACTGGCCTTACAGTCCAGGAGAAACCCGTTAAAGGGGCTGTTCTCAGTTTACAGAATAATTATATTTGCAAACGAATTGAAAGAACAAAATCCTGTATGAAAGGTATGCCCCCAAAATATTGGCCACTGTCGTAATTAGACAGGAATCATCTTGGAAGAATGAAATAACACGGTTCTGAGGAAGAGAGCTAAAGGTGAAGAGTTCTTAGATGACAATGTATAATTGATCATTTCTCTAGCAACCCTTCATTGTGGTTTGCCGGTGGTTTTCTGTAACATAGTCGCAACTAAATTTAGGATCACGATCAAGACTTACAGATATCAAAAGACCATGGTTACTTCAAGAATAAATTGATCAAAAATCGATTAAAATAAAATAAATTTTCTCAATTTATATAGAAGGGATTTATGGAATGTAGTTTATGTCATCTTGAAAGATTACTTCTAATTTCTCATAACAATTTTTTTTTTAATTGTAAGGAATCGCGAGAATACATGGGGTCATATGCATACATTCATACAATAACTGTGCAGTGTAATTTATCAATAGTTAGAAATAAAGTTAAAATTTGAATTGTCCGAGCCCCCATGCAATGTGCTCCTCTGCCATTCACAGGTCCTGTACATAAAGGCCATTCCTGATATCAGGGAGCCTTATTCAATTCCTTATATATAAATTTGAAATTTATGTAAACAGCTTTATTTTTCCAGCCTGTTGATATCGTTTATTGTTAATGCCATTAACCTTTGATCAACACCTTAGTATAAATACTACTCAATTAGCAAAATAAACTTTGCTACATAAATTGCTAAAAGAACAATATTTCTGTTGCTACTAGTTTAATCAGCGTCCCTTGTCTAATGCGTTTTTATGCTGAACTATATTGTAAATAATAGTTGATTGTCATGCTAAGAAATTTCAAAACTGAGGTCGTTTACCTGCTGGGTTGAATTATCATGTAAGAAAATTCGCGACTATTGAAGTGCAAAGAACCAGAATTTGTGTAACTAATTTTAAATTTTGTCTCAAATATTACTACAAAATTGAGTGATTTACACTCAAAAGAACTCACCGATATTTTAATTGCTTTCAGTTTTACCTCACAGCTCCTTACTACCTACTGGACACGTAAATCATAAATCCCGAGATAATGGCCTCGTCTAATGACGTTTGTCCAATCAAATGTAGTCAATGTCAGTCATATATTTCCTCTGCCCGAGATAAATGGAATTTTTACGCATTAGCCAGCAAAATTGATTTTTGATGTATCCTAGATGAAGAAATTTGATGGTAAGTGTAAGGAAGTGCTGGGATAATCTTGGATTATGAAACATGATGACATTGTTTCTCAACATTTTGTGTTTGTAATCATTCCCTCTGTCGCGTCTCCAGCTTTGACTCGCTGATGATTTCTGTACGTTATATCTTCATTTTTTGATGTCATTTAAGGCGTGATGGACTTAAATTGACAGGTACTGCTCTTTAACACTATTCACACGTATTTTTCTCCAGTTTTTGTGCCATTTGTTTGCTGCTTGCACATTTGGATGTGATATTCATGATTTCATGTTGACTAGAATTTACAAGGTAAAAATTTAAAATTACTTATGCTATATTTAATATTACTCCTAATGTAAAAAGATTTAAAGAATAAATTGATGTTACCTCCTATTGTTTTACAGCGATTTCATGAAGTTACAATATTTTTTTCTCTTAGATAGATTCATTTTCACAACTTAACGCCATTATTGTAACAAGTCTGAAAATTGCAAACGTTAAGGTTAAAATGCCTTTTAAAACTATAAATAAGTACAAATTTTCAAAAATTTATCAACCTGTTCGTACGGGTTTCTTGGTATGTACGAAAGTATTTATCTCTATTTTACAGTAGTTGTATGTAATTATGTATAGTTGTATGTATATAACATTATGATTATTCCACCAATTTCGTCCATTTTCTTCTCGCGACAAAGTTAAGGATGTCACAATTATTCTTGGGTGCCATTGTTGTATCATCAAGTATTTTTATTAGTTTAGAAACTATCAATGTGGGCATTTAATGGAATCAAAATGATAAGAATTATGACATTTTTGATGGTGTTATGTATTTGACAGACTAATTATAAGGAGCTTTCTAGAGTAGGAGTATCACAGAGGGCTTTTAATTTTCGGCATACAAATGTTGTATTGCGATGGATTCAAATTTCATAACTTATAAGTGTCAAAATAGTAAATTTTACGTCTCAGCTTGTTTTTTTGCCCCTAAGTACAAACCTTGGCATTTCTTCTGTTCCAATGTGATGTTTAGACAAATAGTAGGGGCAAAAGCAATAAAGTGAGTTGAGGCCCTAATTAGAGATGTTTCATTAGAGAGTGGGAAGGTTAATTGTTTTAAAACTTTGCACAGACAGCAATATGTAAAGTTTTCAGAGTATACAAAAACGCAGTATATTTATAATATAACGTCACTACCATCAATTTGCAACAATTACGTCTACTTCAAAAACTAGAAGCTACTCGTGACTTAGTGCTGCAAAGGGTCATATGGATAAAAAGTGGCAATGGTAGTGTAAAAGTTGTAAAGCACATGCTGTATCACCTGCAAGTTGATCAGGTACAACGTTTATCGGAAACATCAGCTAAAAAACGCGACGTATGTAGAAGAATATCTGGATTGCATTTTACATATTTTTTTTAACACAATACATACTTTTTTGCTACACCTTTTGTCTTCATGGCATGCAAGCATTACTGGTTGACTTTGCTCCATCGTCTTAAGTAAATTAGATGTGTCGCAAATTATGAATTACATGTATTTGTATATTTAAAATATAATACAATATGTAGTATAGCTTTAATTCCCTTCATTTTTCATTATCACTGCGAGATTGTTTCTAATATCGTAATTACAATCTTTAATACATAAATATATATTCACTCAAAATTTAATTATAAATAGGACATGACACAATTTGCAAGTGCATCATCTCCTACAAACTACACAAACTTCATTAACAGTTCTCCATAAATTAATATTGCAATATATGTTCCCCATTTGTTTTTATACTTTTATACGTAAGAGGAAATGTAATTCTCTCATAAATTAATGGATCGGTAATCCATAGAACTGATAACGTTTTCGATAGATAATGTTATCGATAGATAATAATATGTATGATGTACATGCTATTGTTTACAATTTCAAACAAGAAGTATACAAAATGCTACTATACATGAAACGTCACAAAAATGTCACTATACTCAAATCATCACACTACTGTCTTACGAAAAATAACAAACACAAATAATAGTGAATCAGGGGCTCATTTAAAGCAATAAAATTTATAAGTGATGCCTGCTATAAGTGATTGAACTAGAACCTGTTATAAAAATGCAGACGTTTACTACTTACAAAGGCTTAACACTTCGTCTAATGTATAAGGAATGTGTATCATTATTTGAAAGAAAAGTTGGGAAGCAGAATTGGTATTTATAAAAGTTGTACAGAAATATTAATCAACCATACTTCCATTCAAATTCACTTTTGTACTTACAAAAATGATATAAAGGGAGGTATTGGCAAAAAAAATATAAATCTGCAATTTATTCTATGTTTGCTCTACAAATATGGTTAATTTGAAAGCACCACAAAAAAATCCCAAGAGCCAGTAATGAATAAATAG
>JAAAKL020002229.1:0-10000 GCA_010016065.2 Carybdea cf. marsupialis auct. non (Linnaeus, 1758) | reverse complement strand
TCTTAGGAAAAATATATGCAAACTAGAATCATTTGGCAATGGCTTTACCATTGCAATTTCTAGACATGTTTTTCTTCAATTTTACTCTTATCCAATGTCAGTCAATCAGTAGCTACTTAAAGAAAGCTCTACGTAAAACTGAAATTTTCAAATTTTGTTTGCTGAGTGACTTCCAGGAAACCTTATCCGTAACAAGCAACAAGCAGTTAAAGAGAGGTATATCTTTGATGCTTGTCTTCCTCAGATTTGAACACTGCGAATGCCTGTTGGGAACCAAAATAGCTAGAGTCCTTAGAACTCTCTAACGACATTCATTTGAAATGAACTTCGGATGCCAATAAAAGCAGGTTAATATGATTGAAATCAAAGTCTCAACGATATAGCATGCCATTCATAAAAAGTGTGAGGTTTTCCGATTTAACTCTCGTAACATTTTAAGTCAAGTTTCAAGAATCGATTGTCAAATAAGGATTCAAGATGGCAACCATAACATACTCTGTTTTCCTTGTCAAAACGTCACCTTTTACACCTTAGTTGGCTGGAGAGGGAAACGAAGACAGACTAACTTAATACGTTCTCAGCTAGCTCTTTATTGGTCGTTTCTTTAGTTGAAACACACCTAAATCCTCTTTATTGTAGCTCAACTGACCTTAGAGCTGGTGATCAAATCACTTACAAATTTCAGCAGAAGGAAGCCAGGGTTATATTAATTTTCAAACGCTTGCATGTGCAATTTGTCACATAAAGACATAATATGTGAATTCTTTAAATTTAATGTCACTTCGTCATAAATTTCAAGGTTTAGAAATTATGATTTTTGAGAAAAAGCGCAGCGTTTCTCGCTCCTTTAGGCATAACATTTCTTAAAGGTAAGCATAATAGATTCAGCTGGTCAATGAGGGTACAATCGGAGAAACTAAATTATTTCTGTCGGTGTAAGAAAATTAATGAAATCTTATTTTAAAAGCAATCTGTATTAAGGGCACTTTTAAAACTGTAGCCGTAATTGAGTGTAGCGTACAATCGAAGGTAATTATGTACTGTTGATTTGCTTTGAAAAACGTTCCGTGCTAGAATATGAAGAGACATTTGAATTTCTGTCTAATTGCCTGACATATAAAATAGTTAACTGCTTTATATTGTCGCGAATGTTTGCAACATTTTCTTGTTAGAAATGTGCACCTGTAATTTTCAAGCGGAATGTAAAACGAAATTGGCGATTATTTGCTTTTTCAGCTAAGGGTACTAAAACACTGCAGACTGAGTATACCTAGATAAGGGATTGTTTATGCAGCAAACTGTGCATGCGTGATTCAACCTTTATAACAGCATCACGATAGGGAGTTGATGGAAAAAAATATAGATCAATTTAGAGTCTTCGAGGGGAAAAATTTCTTAGAAAATAACTTAAATATATAGTTCTGGAGAAAATGAAATAGTTTTTAGAAAAATAGATTTTTTTGTCCTTTTACCAGCTAATTTTCGTGAGACAAGAAAATGCTGATTTGACAATGATCTCTCCGTTTATATAAAATGGCGTAGGCTTTGTGACAAAGTCGTGAATAGAGAATGATTAAAGTTGGATGGTAGGAAATATTCATATTCCTACTTATGTTAGCGTTTCAAACGATGCTAATCATGTTTTAGGGTCATACCTCAAGCTGAAAATGAAATTTGCTTGACGAGAGGGCTAAAATTTATTATTGATAAGCTGAACAGGCATTCAAGACTCTGCAAGGTGTGGAAAACTCTCTCTAGTGTCACGAAATGTGGCAAAAAACCCGAATATATCAGTTGAGACATTTTTGTACGGTATGTGACGTACAATACATTATTGCTACTATAAAGTGACGACGTTTATAACTCACAAATGGAGGGCATTTGTTACCTTCATCCATATCATTTCTTTAAATGGGGAAATGATCTCCTAGAAGTGCTGAAAATTGTAAATGTACCACCTTACGTTAATCTTTGGTGAACTACTACTCATAAAACGCGTTCAAATCTAACTTATTTAATCAAGTAGGTAAATAATAGTTTTGACTAATTTATGTACGAAGCTAACTAACTTACTATAGGTAGCCAGGCTAAAAATTAAATCAATTCATCAACTTAAAAGGAGACACCTCAAGGAACAGTTCGCTCAAAGAAAGTGAAACAAATTGGTATTGGGATATCGGCCTACCCTTCCAAAAACATATTGTATGCGCTAACTTTAAAATTTATAGAATAATTTTTAAATTTTGTACCCTAGAAATAAAATATTGTTTTAAATGCATTTAAAATTTTTAACATGTGATATATTATTTATTTATTTATTTATTTATTTAGTAATATCAATATTCATTAAGGCCTAGTCGTTTTTAATGTTTATTTTTAGTCGTCTTTAATATTTATTATTAGTCGTTTTTAATTTTTGTATTTAGTGGTTTTTAATATTTTCATTTAGTCGTTTTTAATATTTGTATTTAGTCGTTTTTAATATTTGGGTTTAGTCATTTTTAATATTTGTGCTTAGGCATTGTTGATATTTATGCTTAGTATTTTTTATAATATTTGTGTTTAGTAATTTTAAAACTCATTTAATAGATAAAATAAAAAAGAACCTATCCAACCAAGCTTAAGTGGGAAATCTCTCCTACGTAACACTATAACTATAACTTGTTGTCAACTAGCGTATGATATAAGTGATGTTCTTTGAAGTTGATAATAATTGACAATAAACTCCTAATAAAACTCCTCCATTTTAAGATTTGCATTGCTAAGGCCTTCTTCATCTGGAGGAGTACTTTACTGAATTAGGATACTTCCTCAGTTTAACATTAGCCGCAGATCATTTGAATTTGTTCTGTCACTCATCATACTAGCTATTGGTCGCTAAACCTGTAAACAGGGTGTAACGAGAGGTTGACAACAGGAACAAAAACTGGTGGATAGACAATATATGTCAGGAATACCCGTAACAGTCCAGTAACTCTATTTTATCTTGCCACAAATTTTTAAGCTCTAAAACCATTGTGACCTATGTCAGTCATAGACCATGCCTCTCTGCTTTTTTTTCCATTCTTTCCTTTCTTTATGAAGACGCTTGCTCTTTCTATTTTGGATAAATCCTGTCTAAATCTGAATGGAAGAATACTTCAAGCTACCATTTTAACATTTTGACATCTACTCCTGTTCTTTGCACGTTGGAATGCGATTGATATATTCATTTATATATGAAAATAAATTATTATTCTAACTTGGTTTTAAGATTTTATGGTTGAAAAATGGCTTAGAATGACTAAATTATGCTACCATATATTATCCTATAGGTGGTATAAAGAGAAATTGTAAAAGTCTGTAGCATTCAGAGAACACATGATTATTATGGTGACTTAAATGTGTTGAGTTACGCCAATTCTATCAAAAATTGTACTTATAGCAAAACTACTATATGTTCCTCTTATACCTGCTTTGTCGTCACTACCTACTTGATCTGCTTGATTCAATACCATACTCCTTGTCCACCTTGTAAACAATACCGAAGAAGTCTGAATGAAACACACCCTGAGCTCAAAACTAGGATCCACCCTTGGTGGACCGTGCTTTACAATCTTGATATGCTGAACAATGATATTAATGAAATAGAATGTTTTGACTAACTCTATTTCTTCGGATGTTTACTATTCCCTATATGGTAGTCAGGGTAAATTAGATATTAGAATTAATGCTTGGTATGTTTAAGTTCCGAGTAAAAAGTGTATCACCCAATAAGGTGCCATTGATATGATGATATGATATATACAGGTACAGAGCTAGCACATGGTGTGTAACCTAGGATCAATGATAATCAGTGGAAAAGGCCGAATACGTTTAAACTCTAAGGACATAATTCGTCTTGGAGTATCATAAGTTTCAATAAAAACTAACTTTTCTTTTCACAGACATAGGCACAATATAAATGTATGATATAAGATGGAAAAAGAGAGCAGCCAGATGCTGCAAAAGGAATAGAACTTAGCTAAATTTTGTAACTCGTGATTATGTCTAGGAAAAACACTCACTGTTTCCACGTCTAGACGAATTAATACCAATGCTCATTTAGTAGACTTTAATATGTAAACACTATTAATCTTGGAGAAACAATAGGAGCGTAGTTGACTAAAATTGTCAACAAGATAGATGGTCCAAATAACTCTACTAAGTTAAATGGTGATTTTGCATGCTTTCGCAAAATTTTCATTAATCAGGCTAAGAAACAAAAACTCAACGATTCCTATATTTATATTTATATATATATATCTATCTATCTATGAATATATATATAGACATGTAAATCTAAAGCTATACCTTTCCTCTTTACATTAAATCTAAACTTTTGCAGGCATCAGAATTAAAAAGAATAAAAGACCAAGAACAGGAAAAAATTGTACACATGACGAGGCTTGTACACATCGCTAACATAAAAGAAATGACAAAAATAATAGGAAATGCCATACCCTTGTTGAACTTCTAAACATTTTTTTTCGTCAGCACACATAAAAGCAAAATATTTGTTCCTTTGGTTGGAACAATTCGTATTTTTGTTGAGCTCCTTCGGTTAACAACCTAAGTCTAAAGGCAATTATTGGTCAAAACAACACCCATCTACCTGTCCGAGTTGGGTTTTTTCAACACAGTTGGAATAAAGTCGGTCCTTTCCTTACTAAGATCGATTCTGACTATTTTTTTACTCTTAGGAGTGTCAATGTGTATGGTTTTTTGTTTTTGTTCTCTTTAGTAAAAAAAAGATTTGCCATTTCGCTTCTCTTAATATTATGTACTATCAAAAAATATTTTAAAAGATAATATCTCACATTAACACAACGTGAGTAAAGTGCAGCCGATCGATGCCAGTTTCGATACCTGTTACCAAATCAAAGCAAACATAGAAACACAACACTGATCTTGACAAAAGTTTTATATCACTTTAAAATTCTAAAGACCTGATGGGTACGTTCCTTGCCTTCATTTCCAGAGGGTCCGGGGTCGATTCCCTGAGTGGAAGTAAGTGACATCAGGAAGGGCAGTCGGTCTTAAATTTGCTCTATGTTCCAGTGACAAGTTCCATGCACATGGGAATAGGCAGCTGTTACGATGCTAAAAATTTTATGAGTATTTGTTGGATAGGTATAAAACATTACAGTGTCGTGAGTGGGTGATTGGCCCTAAGCACACCAGTGCAGAGATTGCAGTGTCCATTAAGGCACCTTAGCGGGACCTTCATCCGAGGTAGTTTACGTCAGGGCTTTTCCCTTAACCTTTTCAGAGAGCAGAAGATCCACAAGGCAGTGAAGCTAGTTACCCATAGCCGGGGATTTAGTGTTCGGAGTTGTCCTTTTCCTAGGTAGTTTGCAGTCCAGTGCTAATGAGGACTACCCCTCCTCCCAAAGAGACTGGTTTTCAGACGTCAGTGGGCCTTTCGCCCTTTCTCCTATCAGTGAGAACAATTCCACGACTTCAAAGATAGGATCTGGTGTAGGTAACCAGAGGCTAAATTTTTCATTCGCTGTAGGGATATTTTGTAAAGCTGAGAGAGCTCATCCTCTACAGCCACCCCGGCATAACAACCTTTAGAACCATTGATATTACATATTGTATCACATATTGATAACAATAACAATTTTTTCCAGAAGGGAAACGTGCTGGTGCTATTTGGGTATGCCATTTTTATGGCCACGAGCACGTAACGTGTACCAAAGTATAGAGCATGGATGTTCTTCCTGACATCAATGGCTCATTGAGGAATAGAACCCCGATTCTCTGGAATTGAAGGCAAGGATATTATCCACTAGACAACGATGGCATAAAGATGCAAATTTAACTTTCTGATCGAACTTGAATATAAAGTCAAGGTAAAAATAAAAGTACTAGCCTTAAAATATAGGAAATTCTGATAAGAAAAAGGAATTTGTGGTAGACAATCTTTGAATCGATCACTATCTTGCACAATCGCACTCTGGAGAAAGACTTTTGTTATGCCTTCCTCTTCAGATAAACAGCGTTTAGCCCCCCAACTATACTATGATTGGGCTTTTTAAGTTTGGTACCTTCTACCTCACAAAGGGAATCATAATTGCTGTTCTGGAAATAAAGTCGAAGTACAGAAGTACAGCCATCCTGGAAAGTAATCTCAGGTATATCGTCACAACAATTCAGCTGCGTACTAAAAGGCCTTTAGAGTGAAAACTTGTAAGATATCTTAAAAGGCAATTCATTGTGCTATGTTTAGTATTACTGTATTAACAAAGCCCCTGCGGTCAACAGCATCATACTTTTAAAGCGTACTTGCAAGACCTATCAACAAAACTACAAATTGTGAAAGAGAGACATTGCCACACTATGAGAAATCACCTCCTGTACTCAGCTAAAATAACTTACCGTTTCACTAATTTAATTTTACAATAAAGTAGTTCGTTTCAGGAATCAGAATAACAGTTCCAATATCGGCAAATCGTATTGGTAAGCATGTAGACGTTAGAAATTTGGTCACGTGATCAGTGCGTAAGATATGTTGGAGGTTTGCTTGCTTATTGCTTGCCCAATCTGCGTGCTTATAAGCAACCAAACCAACTTCTAAAATAATATAAAAGGATTTCATACTTTTAAATGGGTGCGGACAAATTATTTTCCTGCCACTAGAATATTCACTTTTCTAACTTAGATGATTTACCTACCTTCCAGTGCTTCTAAAAGCAAGTAATGCTATTTTATTGCCAAAATGATATCATGCAATTTTATAGTAATTTCCTAAACTGATTTTAAAAAATAAGAACTAGCAACTAAGAGTCAAAATCAGTTCAATGATGCAATTGTTGGTGGGCGTCAAATGTTGGAAATGCAGCTGTAACTAATTTATTTGTATTGTAGAATTTGGAGCTTTATGTAAAATAATACTGTTTGCTTTTGAAAGGAATGTAAAACATTACCGATTCCATTTGCGAAATAATTAGACTGGGACTCCGGGACTTGGAATCGTAATCAAATATAGTACAATATAGATGATTTAAGGCGAGATCAATCAAAAATTTTGTCGGTGCATTAAGTAAGAAATGTACAGCTCTACGCATTACCTATCGTTTGTAGAAAGCAATTTTATTTATAAGGAGAAAAAAATTGTAAACATTCAGTTGATAGATTTAGCGTTTGAATTTTTTTTCTTCTAAATTTAGTATAAAAGGTTAATGTGTAGGTTGGCCATGGGCTTCCCATATCCCCCATCCGTCGAAGGTCCCGTATAGACAAGTGAGAAATTGCAGATTACGTTCATTTCAGCAAAGGCCATTGACCTTTCAAAACGTTGAGGCTCCGAAAGAGTCTTACGCCTAGTCGTAGGTTAGTGTTTCAATGTCGGATGAAAAGATGTTTGCATATTGTAGCCTTTTGTGTTTCTTCGTGCACTCGTGATTACTAAAGAAGAAAATGCAAGTACCGTGCTCGTTTACCTGCTTTTAAATCATTATGCTCCTGAATGGAAACAAAATTGAGTATTTGAAAGAATGACCAGTGTGACCCAGACAACATTTGGACAACAACGCAAGCATCCTGTTATAAAAAAGAGGGGATTTTTGGAAGATTAAGGGGAAATCTTCTGAAAATGTCGCCCAATGAATAACTCTAATTATTTTAAGTCCATTCTAGAGTGGTGTTAAGAGCTCAGTAATTGATTTTATTCTCGATGTTCCCCGAGTCATGCTTCTAACTCTTAGCATATTTATTGTGTCGAGTACTAAATCTGATCAGGCGCATTGGACAATATTGCAACTTATTCTCTTTTATATACCCTGAAACCAAAATCAGAGAGAAAATCTTGTAAAGGTTAGGCCTTGTTCTGCACAATTTTTTTTGTTGCGAGTCACACTGATGGAAAGAGTGGGGTATATTTACCTGAAAAAAAGTGATGTTCATCGGCAATTCGCAGATTTACAATCTCACAAAGCATTAAGGTGATGCGTTACAAAGAAATGAATTCAGTGCTTGTTTATTTGTTTATTTACACCCAGTGATTTCTAAAGCTGCTTCCATCTTAATTGCTCACGTAATATTCTTTTAAATAAGTGGCCACAAAATACAGAAACACCTCTTCGTTGACATCAAGGTCCGTAGTAACCCCCATTTTACCAACCGCAGCTGTTCATATCATGTAAAATTGATAGTTTTGCCTTTCATATATGTATAGAGAGCATAAAGAAACGATTTTTTTTAAAAGGGGGGAGGGTTAAGCCTGTGGCAAATTCCTTGCACTGAAGAGGGCATAATTTTTCCGAAAAATATACAAAATATTGTTTCACGCAAAGCCAATCAAAGAAAACTTCTCGGAAAATGACATATCACGACCTTCAAATCCCTGCAAAGTCTAATTCTCTACAATCTGATAATTTTGGGCAGAAAAATAAAGAAGTAGTAAAATGTCATGATTATATAGTGATCAGCCAAAGTTGTAGATTGCTGTAAAGAGACGGGGCGGAAAGAAAGATGTAGAGAACGTGGCCGATTAAGGTGATGGTATCCTATCCAAAACATTTTGTAATATCATTCTCTTTGAATTTAAGTGTATTCTTCGACCATAAAATTTTATCACCCGACAGAGGAAACAACTGGCTGTTGGCTTCATCTAAGTATTTGAGAGTGACGAGCACCGCCCGTTCCCTTAGGGACTACACCAATGTAATTAGTACCATCTTAGTCTCCTCAGAATTATAGGGGACCAGATAGGATTCCAAAATCTCGCACGCTGTCGTCGGTAGTCTATGAATGCCACCGCAGTATTAATGTTGCAAAGAAATTACAAAAGTGCTATTTCATATTTGTCTTGAAGTGAATCAACCTTAGCTATGATCCTCTCAATGTCTCTTCATTATACAACAATTTCCTTTACCCATGCGAGACAGAATAATACTTGTTCATATAACTACTTACCCTGTTTTGATCTGATGTTTCAGCCCTTGACCCAAGATTAAAAAGTAATTACTGATATTTAGTAGAAAGTTCAAAAGATCTATTTTGTGCTCGAAAAGATTACTTCAAAATCAGTTTTAAAGGCAAGGTTTTCGCAAACTTTCATGAGCTTTTCATATTCAGACATAAGCAAATCTAGTAGTGGCAAAAGGAATAGTACTTTTAACTTCCTGATCTTCTATAATCACAGAATTTGCCATTGCAAAAGACATGTCCCAGTTTATTCAATCAAATCATGAATGTAGTTCTCTTCAAACGCCATTTAATGATTTAAAGTAAGTGGATGTTTCATTGCTGCGATGCAGTCGTTAACGTAAGAGCACATTTAAAAGGCAGAGGGGGACCTCCAAAGTACGAGGCCTGGAGCTTTTCCTCCGCCAGAAAACTTTAACAAGTGTTTAAAATCATCACATACTGCCCCCAAACAGCTATGCAGTTTCTAAAAACCAACCAACCTAATTTCGTCGTAGTCCAATAAGGGACGGCCATGGCCAAATTTGATGGTAGATATGGTAAAAACCTTGACAATTTGATTAAGTTGAATATCTACCTGAAAGTAATAATTTTCCATCAATACTATCGTAAAGGTAACCTGAAATCTGCTCTTGTATAACTAAACTAACTCAATTTACGCATACATTTATATAGCTTAACTATTATATTTGTGGGAGGATGTAAGATAACCAATTTAAGATATGCTGATGACATAGTTTTAATTGCAGGCAGCATGGAGGAACTTCAAGGTCTGGTAGATGGAGTTAGAACAGAAAGTGAAAAGGCTGGTTTATTTCTTAATGCCAAGAAAACAAAAGTAATGAAAATCCAAAGACATACGGAAAGAGTCGATGACTCTCACATAATGATAAACAATGAAGCGGTTGAAAATGTAACACAGTTCACATACTTAGGAGCCATCTTCACTAACAATTATGATGACTCAGTTGAAATAAGGAGAAGGATTGGAATTGCTAAGAACGCTACAATTTCACTTACTAAGATCTGGAAGAACAGGAGTATCACC
>JAAAKL020002228.1:0-26963 GCA_010016065.2 Carybdea cf. marsupialis auct. non (Linnaeus, 1758) | reverse complement strand
GAACGTCAAAGGTGCCTTTGGTAAAAATTTTAACAAAACCTGGCTCTATTTTGGCGCTAAATTCTTTCAGTGAAACTCGGTTACATGTTTTACTGTTTTGCAGAACGCAATTTTTGTTGCAAGTGTTCAAATACTTTTGGAAGGCTAGTGTATGTTTCGAGAGGTAGGACTGACAGGGGACTGCGAGCATGAATAGATAAAGATTGTCATCCGAGGGGGGAAAGTAGTGGCTTCGGCCTTGAACAGTATGAGAAGGGGAAAGAAAGATACAATATGTCCTTTACTAACTGTAAGAGTGGTAATGTGATGTAATTGTACTACCCTCGTACTATGTTCATAGATATTGTTTGCCGTAGACATCAAATAAAACGTTATATTATGGGACTCTCCATTGCTTTTTTTTATTCCGAAGATGACACAGTGGAAGCGTATAATTTGATCAAGGATATTGAGCCGACTGCGCCCAGTGAATATATCCTGAAAGGCGTTGTTAATGCAGCCCTTGGACAGGAACAAGGATCGGTAAACATTATTTTGCATTATATGTGTTTAAGGGGCAAACTATGTATGCAACCCGCATCTTTTGCGAGACGTATCACTGTCTTGTAACGATAACGTGACATCTGCAAGCAAGCACTAGTAACGATGGGAGATTGTTGCTTTTGATGACATCAAATTTTGACAGGATTTGTTCACAACCGTGGTAAAACTGATTGTACCTGTAAATTGAACATGGCAGAGCAGGCGATGATAAATATTGAGTTTCTTGTTTAGAATTAGGGCATGACAGCGATAAGTTTAAGTGGAATAGGTGGGAAGCTGAATCAGACTCAGATTCTAAATTACGATAGCCTACTGATCGGCCATATTCATACGCAACGATGGAAGTAATCGGTGCCTGAGCACGATTCAAAAGAGATTTTTCAATGTATGTTCGAACTGAAGTTTTTAATCAGACTTATAACGTAGCTTTACGTTTGATCAGAATTATGCTATGAATCACAAAGTCACGTATATTTATCGCTGTCAGTAGCGATGGATACTTTGACAATGGCAAGCGGAAATACACGGTAGAGTGGCAGTTAATTTTCCACAATATTCTATCCATTGAAAATTTCAAACCACGAATCATGAGAGCAGCCCAAAATTATGATCAAAAGTCACGATGAAACGCGGGGTTGACTATTTTTGAAAAAGTAAACAAACCTAAACAAAAGTGTAGCCGATGTCTCAGTTGGCTTCCATTTTGATAGCAATAACTATCCAGAATGCGCGTGCGCACAAATCACTGCAAGAAGACAAGATGTTTCTCGAGATTCCCTACACTTTCCCAGTCAGTATATACCGCATTTTAATCTATTACTGCGTACTTTAATAACAGTCAAGCGTGACAGATTGATCGAGAAGCTAACATTAGCAATCAGTTGCAGAACGAAGACAGTGCCGATAAGATGTCGATAGTTCACGTGTAGTCTGTGTTGTTGTAACAAATGACCTCAAAGCAAGAGCTTTTGTTGAGTCTTCTTTTTCGTATAATTGAAATTACAATGGGATTCATGGAAGGCCTCGATTTGTTCAAGCTTAAAATCCTCCAAGTGTTATATACAACCAGCGCCTCATGTTCAGTCTACCGATTTTCGCCATGTTTTATCTCTACTATGTAAACACCAATAAGAAAAAATCGCTGGAGCCGGAGTTGATCATGTCATGTAACATACCAAATAGAAAGTCCGGCAATGGTTAGGGTCAGGTGCTGCAATTAAAGAGGCCAAAGTACAAGAGCAATCTCTCATGTTTCCAGAATATTTAAGAGAAGGAAACGGCTCCACCTGCTAAAAAATGTAGAGGTCATGTCAAACTTTTAATCTCTTCTTTAAGTGTGTGCGGCTGAAGATTCACCGAGTAACAATCCAAAGTTCGTACTTTCAGCTTGCGGAGTGATGCCACTTAAAAAGGCAAAGCGTCTCCGCTAATATCAGTTCATCACTTTTCTAACTCTGATTTGTTAGGTATTATTCACGTTTGTTTCATTGTATCCATTTTGGCAATCATGCACCTCCAAGATCTGCTATAGTGTCACCTTCCTATTGACGTTTGAATGTAATATTTCTCATTATATAGAGAGAGCACTTGAAGATAGCTCAACAGTATTTTCAGTTGGTTGGTGGATCCGCTAGTGAATGCGGTAAGGTTTACTTACATGCCTTTATCTGAATGATAACGTTAAAATAGTTACTACAACCATTTTTCACTTGTTGATGCCTTGAAATACCCTAATATCTCGATTCAGGGTTGCCACCAAATCATGGAAAATCAGGGAGAAAAGTACAGCGTTTGAAAAAATCAGGGAAGTGAAAAATTTGGAATTATTTTATGATCAGAGCACTTCTACACAAGCCCATCAATAGCCTCTTTTCACCTCAAAACTGTTACTGTCTTTGAAATGAAACCAAAGGGAAAAGGGCAGTTCTGTGTTTTATACATTTGTCAAAATTGGCAGCATGAGACAGGGTCGAGGCCCATCTGCCATGTATAGAAAAAATATCCTAGAAATTATCCGCACGGTCGATGCATGGAGGAGTGGAGTGACACCGTCATATCAATTGGTTACATAATGTTGACCAGTTGTGGTACATTTTGGTCAAAATCCTATCGCAATTCACTTCCTGGCAAATAATGGTCACTGACGAAGTGTTATGAAGACGACCGAATAAAAATAGGACAGATTTTCAGGTGCCTTTTCCTATTTTAAAACCCTGAAATCCTTGAAGTCTTTCAAGTGCCATATGATATGTTGTATTTGTATAGCGTTTGCTGGCACAAGAATAAAACGGAGTTGTGAGCATCAACGAGCTCATTGATCCCATTTCGCAGACCCCCCTTCTTCAATTCACGTTTACGATTACATTTTCTCCGTAGCAGAGCATAGTATGGGTGACAGGAAGCCCGTCTCCACTAGTTTTGATCGACACTTACGGGTATTTGGGGGTCTTCCGCGATAGTGCTGACCACCCACATTGATAGGAAACTGAGGTTTCACCATTCCAGAGCACGAGCTTCACTTTGCCCTTTCGAAGTGCTACCTTGAGTTTCTGGATATTGCTACTTACTAGCTCATCTCCACATCCCGAATTATGCCTCACATTCTGTAAACTGCATAATTTAGCAGAATGTCTGCGTGGATTGGCAATAGTAGTGCAAATCAATCAGATTTTGGTGAGAAGAAGAACAACAATTTTTATAGACCTGTTGGTGCCCTACTATTGAATGGAGCTAACTACATCCATTCATGTTTATTTATGCATTTCAGATTGTTTATACCAAATCGTAAGGGGTCATAAAATTAATTATAATCAATTGCGATTGTACTTTATATTCCTTGATTCAAAGATAAGTTTCGTAATCTGTTTGTTGGTATAAGAAACAATTCCATCTTATTCATTTTCTGTCAGTTGTCTGGTTTCATCAAACGGATGGTATTTGGAAGCTACTTGTGTCTCTAGATCAAGCTTCACCAACTTACTCTAATTTACTCTCAGTCTGACTGAGACGCTTATCCCTTCACAACGTAAATAAAGAATCACCAGTAAACCGTTTTTATCCCATTTCATATCTTTTTATTATAGATACTATTCACGGACGACAATGTATGGCATCCTGTTTTTATCTTTTGAAACAATTTGAAGATGTGTTGATCTATCTCAACTCTATCAAGGTAATTTTATATGTAAATTAATAAGTTGTTCGTGGTGCAAAATTTAAAGATACTTTTCAATAGAATAGATATTTTTGACTAAAGGTTTTTGTGGGTTCTCTTCAGATTCATACACACCACAATTTATATACAAATTTCCACGGTATTTATGGAGTAGAGGCAATACGAATGCGGGCGTAAGGGAGGGCACACAATGAGGTAGGGGCAATTTCTACAATGAAAGTAGGCTGGAAACAACACACTCTAAAATAGGTTTGTTAGCAGTACGAAGTCCTTCAGCTTGCACAGAGAGGGCTTGTGTAGCTGGATGTAAACAGTTTCCAGCAATTTAAGATAAAACTCTGAGTGAGCTCTATTCAATACAGTGAACCATTTTTGTATATATGTATATTAATTCGTGTCTTCTGGCACTCTGTTTTGTCCTTCCGTCCAATTTTGTTCATTCTCTCCTTGGTTATTATTTGAAGTTTGCTGCACGTTTAAGGCCTTTTGTAGTCCTGTTTTTGTGTGCATGAAACTTAGCTGCCTTTTTTATTGCAACTGTTTACACTCGTTCAAATTTCCTTGCTATGAGGTCTGATCAGACAAAACTCTGTTCGCAAGCGCCAGTGCAAGTGTAAACCAAACTGTTAGCCTGTAGTGTTTGTGTTTTAGCCGCTGTTTCAACTTTATTTAAACTTGGTCATGAAAATGAAGGTAACTATGAATACAGTATGCTAGCTTTTCGTCAAAGTTTTTCCACACGATCTTAATCAAAATCCTCTGGGCGTGACGTATTTTCGTGAATAGATGCCCAAGGCACTTGTTCAAAACTCTTACTTTCAGGGGCTATGTATTCGATGGATGCAATTTAGGGAGTGCTTGTTTTTCTGCAAAGATTATATCTTTGCAAATCAATTTTTGTTTTACTAAATAGCGCTTTGAAAGGTATAGGTTTTCCAAAAAGATGGAAGGCCTGAGAATTTCCCATTATTTTCCTCCCGTAAATGTCATAGAAGCTATTGCCGTTCTGATAAGGGAGGCGTTGGGGTACTTATTTGAGGAAGGTGCTTGTTCAAGGTAACATGATACTTAAGCATTTGTAATTACTTGTGCCAATTCTACGTGGTAAGAATTATTGATTGTTTCTTTCAGAGCTACTTTTACAATGATGATTCATTCAACTTTAACTATGCTCAAGCGAAAGCGGCCGTTGGAAATTATAAAGAGGCTGAAGAGGTGTGTATTGATGACGCTGTAACTTAATAAAGTACGTTAAGAACGCCATTAAATGTGATGTTCCTCCCAAACTAATCTACTTTTAATTAGACGTGCCTTAATTGCGATACTTGCATACTGTCGTAAAATATCGTATTGCATGTTTCGCACACGTTTATCTCAAGTGTTGTACCCCTTCTAAAACGTCGTACAGGTTTTCCATAAAGGTTTTGTCCGGCGAATTCGACCTTGATAGTTAAATAAGGGAGTAAATTTGATTTTTTAAATTAAAGCGGGCAACTTTTGCAGATAGATGCCAAAGAATGCCCGTAACAGAAGGAAGGGCTATGGGTTATGCTCCCATTATTCAAATGTTAGCCTGTTACATAAACATGTGTCTAAGATGGGGATAAATTTTAAAGCTGGAGTCACAAAGTTGTCGTAGTAGGAACAAGGAAGCTTTGGGGATATCAAGTTTCCTTTCAATGCAAGGCCAGAACTTTGTATTCCTTTCTCGTCTTACATTCAGTACTTTTTTACTTTCATCAGATAGGTTAGGGTTCATTATTGCTGAATTCAATGGATATATTATATTTTACTCTATTATGGCTGATTTAATGCGAAGGCATAAAATTTTACCTTTTCCCACGTTAATTCGATTGTACACCATGTCCCCTGATACTGTTTATCTACGCCCACCTCCGGTTAATATTGCCATTTCCAAATTAGGTACAATCTTTCTCTGCTAAAATGGTTAGAAATGGTTTGGGTATCTGAGCTATAGTTCATTTCTTTCAATGTTGTTGGTCATCACTAATCAATACTTAATTTTTGCAATTTTTGTGTCATTTCAACTTCGCCTTCAAATTTTGCTTTCGTCGCGTAGTAAACTTTTGACTTCCATGTCCTTTTTGACATTCATAATAAGCAAGGAGATAACAGCATTATTTGGGTCAAACTTCGAGAAACCTTAGTTTCGATTGGATTCTAAAACCAGCGGTTTGATCTTCGGGGTTGGGTCGATTATTGACCACACTACAACCTCACAAAGGAACATTTTGAGCATATATGGCAAATTTTTAATCATCAAAATTCCAATATTTGAATATTTGAACATATAGAATCAAATGAAAAGTTAAAAAGCTGGAAGTTTTAACCTACGGGTGGAAAATGGCAGGTAACAGTTCACTAGGTGGGTGGGGCTCCAAGCTCCTCTTGAGCGATATGGGGTTATCCCAAGTTATCTTATGGCTCCTTATAGAATGTAATTGAAGTTATGATACGGCAAGTGTTAGTGTCGATCTCGAATAAATTCTAGGCGGGTTAACCAACTATAAAATTGTCGCGAATGCTTCTTTTTGCATTTTATTCGGTTCGTATTAAAATGTTTCACAGCGTAACCCGTTACTTCTCCTTGTGTAAAGAAAATTTAAATATGTTTTGGTGTCCAAAACTGTAAATTTGTTTTGAAAGTTAATAGAAGAGGATAGTTGGCCTGGTGTGCCAATAATTATTATTTTTACAGTTAACAATTGCTCCATCTGCCCCTAGGTATTTCTGCTCATACAATCTGAAAAGATAAAGAGTGATTATGTATACACTGGCTGGCTAGCAAGATGCTGTAAGTATCTTTAGCACATGACATGTTTGTAAGTGTTGGGGAAGGGAAAAGCTGGCATTGACTCATTGACGTCTTAGTTGGGTCTTCCATGTAAGGTCTATAAGTACCACTCCCTCTCACTTCTGACAGTAGTCACGTACCTTAATGTTAAGTGTATGATATGCTTCCCCTTACCGAAATCCGATAACCTGCAAGGGATACACGCCACACAACACACAAACGATGTTTTGATTCAATCAGATTATATATCAAATTTTGGTTATTCAAGGTGCAGGCGATGTTACTGTTTTCATACCTTTCTTTCATATGTACGCAGGTCTCTAAAACAAAAGAAAAGTTGTGAAGGGAAGGTTTTGTGTCAATTAAATAACTCAGGATAGTGCTAAAACATTTTAATACATCAAAGGCAGATGTTGTCAAACTGAGGTTGTCAGATTACGATTAGTGTCATATTTGAAAGGGAGGGACCGGGGCGGAATATTTCCTACCCCTGTTCTCCCATGTAATAATACTTTCTTGAAAGGAGAAGTGTTTCTTTTCTTGTTGTATCTGTTTTGATGCAACTGGTATCTTGTGCATGTCGACGAGTCATATTTTAACGTACCCCTTCTCATTTTCTGTTAGTATCCATTCTCAGCCCATACTGCTTGGTCGTAGCTTATTTTGAAGTCTAAAAGTACCTGTTCTTTTCCAAGAAGTGCACCTTCTGAGCTCCTTGAACGTTGTTTTCTACTACCTCTGAAGAGAAATTTCGGTAAATGATTTAAAGGTGATTCTAATATCGATAAGGAACGACGCTAAGAATGGAAAGTGTTGGACAACACTGTCTTATTCTCCACTAGTAACTTTTGAGATCGTGACGTTTTGTATTTGCCAATAGTTTCCTAGCTGGTACTTTTGCAAGTACCGTTAAGTTACACAGCTGTGAAATTTAATGCAATTAATTTTCTCAATACATTTTGTACTTCGTCTTATTTAGACATCATGAATAGAAAGGCGAGACTGGCCTGGGAATTGTATCTAAAAATGGAAACGTCATCGGAGTCGTTTAGCCTACTTCAATTAATTGCCAATGATTGTTACAAGGTGAGGAAACTTAATGTTTCTAGAATTCCCCTTTGTTTGTGCTTCTACTGGTGTCTGAGCTTGTCCTTGATGTTTGTGATTATGACGAGCTGGTCAATGGTTGTGACTTTTGTTTAAAGTACGCTCGAGCAAGTACGTGAACAGATCCAGAAAACCTATTCTTGCCTAACAGAATTCTTGTGCTACTCAAGATCAATATACGATCGACCCCCGTCCTTCCAATCTTTATCCTCGTTGTCTCTTTGCGTTTCTGACTCATCAGATTGATATTCCAGTCTTGAGTAATATATGCAAAATTGATGAAGAACGAAAATCACTGAACCCTTTATACGCTTTTTTTGGCGTTAAGTATTTAGCCAATGCGGTAATGGCATTATGGTCCATTTAGAGACTAGATAGCTGCACCTCAGCGAATGAAAAGGTGTTTTTTATCAACCCTCTGGAATGTTCATGAACTGAGGATAAAATTCTTAAAATGTAAGGTTAATATAACGAGATATGTACTTACAGTTACCCGTGGCTCCTGAAAATTAAAGTCGTCTAAGTCTGCTAACTCTTTGGATACAAATTTCTAACTTCAAATGCACTATGTCTTTTGCTTCACGTCCTCGAATAATGGTTGTTCCTAGTTCTTTGACATCACATGACATGACATGACGTGATCGTACACAATGAAAACTTCCATAGCTACCAACATTTGATTGCACTTGAACAGAATAGTGTAACCTTACGTTACTCATTTATAGTGGGCTTTAGAGGAGATATATTCCCTTATTACAGTGTACAGAATGTCAGAGTTTGTTTAACTTTGAGGAACAAAATCCCATCCGCAATCTGCTTTATCCCCCTACTTTTGGTCACAGAAATGTCAAACTTTCCACGTTTAATCTTCTTGGCCCCCCCCCCCCACACACACACACACATTCTTACAGTAATCTGCGCTGGGCGCTTGTCCTTGGCCTGTCCATGCTGTACAGGTTTGGGATTTTTTCCCATGTAGTTGCGGTATGTAACCTTTGTGCACGTACTCGGATAGATGCATACATTTTTACAAACCTCTCTTCTTCTGCTTTTAGATGGGTCAATTCTATTACGCTGCTAAAGCTTTCGATGTTCTTGAACGTCTCGATCCAAACCCTGAATATTGGGAAGGTAAACGAGGTGCTTGTGTCGGGATATTTCAAATGATAATTGCAGGACATGAACCAAGGTAGCTATAGCTTTATTATCTCATAATTATAGAATCGTACAATAAATGTTATTTGTTTTCTTCGTTTGTTAATTCAGTTTTAGTTAAGAAAATCAAAACTGAGCAGCTCCATAAAACATGGCGGAAAATAATAGCTATAGTGCAAGTTTCACATTTGGAAATGGCGGGGATGTCTTACCGTAGATTAAGATATGTGCTGTTGGACATGACACAGATTAAAAAGTGTTCAGGGCATCTTTTGACAGTGTCTCGGTGATTTCTCATAGGGCTTACTTATTCAAATTATAGACAATGCACACGTAAGACAATATCAAAATTGCCAATCATAACTTCGAAGCTGTAATTCCGGTGACACGGTGCCGTCAAACTTTGTCATTTACTTCGTAGAGATAAAGATGTGACAAAGAGAAATCATCAGGAACAAGAAAAATAGATATGAGTAAAACAATTATCATATGTAGAGTAATAACAAGTACTCTGCTGTTGATAGCAAATAGTTGAGTACCGTAATATCAGAAGATCGTAGAAGACTGAGAAGAAAGTGATCCGAGAAATAATGATTTGACGCCATTTGAATCCATGGTTATTGTTGCTGCACATTGCCACATTCGTTCCGTACATTCCAGAATCAAGTATCATAACAAATGGCGCGCTCAATCGCTTTTTGATGGTACCGATGGATAGAAAAGACATTGCACAGTGCATGCATTTTAATTACTTCAAATGTTGTGTGAAGATTAGTGGATAAAACAGTGGCCTTGATATATTGATAAAATTCTACGAAAAGTACCTATCTGAGAATTATTCAAATTCATATCCCCCCTAGGACTGCCAAGATCTGGAAATCTTTGTCTTCAGACTGTTTTCCTCTTATATATGATCTTGAGACTTTTAAATATAATTTCAATCGCTATCCTCCTGTAAATCTTTACTTTTTTACTTGTAATTACATCTATTTTTCAGTTTCCATTTTATTTCTACTTCTTTCAAAGTTTCTCAAAACCTTGAAGTGGCAACTCAATTGAGTAAAGGAGTTTTAAAAAATGTCACAAGGGGAACATTAGCATGCTTCGTACCAAACCATCCCTTACAAGAGTAGGTTTATTTAGAAATATTGACAATCAGCGGGATTACAGAACGTTTAGCTGCAGATGCGCCGAAGGAAAGTTGTCTTCAACTGTAGCATAACAAAATGTTTATAAATATAACTTCAATAGATTAGTCGACGTGTATCTAATTTGCTAATGTTTGTTTGGTTGGTGGCTTTGATTTACTTGCGTAACCTAGAATCTCTTAAAGATGATCGAGACGTGTTTGCAAGCCCTATTTTATTGAGATCATGGCAGATTCTGTTCGAACCTTTCGTATCATTTGTAACCAAGTACTAGGATTTTATTTTTTTCTATTTCTCCTTTTTGTAGAGAAACTCTACGAGATGTCTTGCAGCTGCTACGAAACACAGCGAACCCTCAAGTAGAATACATCATACGTACAATGAAAAAGTGGGCGAAGGAAAACCGAGTTCCGGTTTCATAGTATTGAAAGGGCTTAAATGAAAGCTATTTTGAATTTGCTGAAACTTGATAGTGGCACTTAACCCCTGCAAAAACTGTTAGAAGATGGTCGTTTTTAGGAGAAATCTGTAAATTTGTAAATAGGGCCCCTTAATTGGGGAAAAGCGCCTGTAATTGACTGATTGTAGATCTTGATTTGATGTGCAAGGACTGTCTGTACGTGCTTTAAAGAGTTCGAAGCGCTAATGTTATTAAAGGAACTGTATATTTGTACCATTTTCACTCCAATTAGGCTCTAGGTGTTATGCAGAAAGAGTGAAAACACCCACTGTATGCATGATTTTTTCAATCATTACAACGTGTAGCTGTACATCATATAGCTCTGTTGAGATTATTGTGACAAAAACCGCTTCTGTCTTGTCGTATTTAGCAATGATGTGCATACTGAGATTCCATGATTTAAATATACATGTATTCCTGTTATGTTTATTTTGTTGTAGCGATAGCCTGCTATTAATACTACATTTAGTATCATAGGAGATGCATATCATCCTTAGTATCGGCACATTTCTTAGATAGAAATCATGTGTCATGGTCCACAACAGATTTTTTCAAAGGCCCTAAAATGTGAACTTTCTGACATTCTTCAAGATATGAGTTGAATAACAGTAATTGGGTACAATAGGATATTTACCAAGATGCACTGGTACTAATGAGAAAGGTTTAAAGAGGCAGTAAAAGTGTCACGGCACAAGCCCAAGCCCAAGGCACAAACTAGGAGTTTCGATTTGACAAAGAGCGGGAGATGTCGTAGAGTAGTAGTTGTAACGTTGAAATTAAAAACGTACGGGTAGTACTTTCTGATTACAATGTAGATTAGAGCTTCTACTTAGAAATCCGTGCTGGCAGTACTATGCTATCTCTGTGGGGAAGAGATGCGTATCTTACCTTACGGTAAACGTGTCGTTCACCTGCTGCCATTTGGACCCCACAGACCGATGGTGTTCCTAGGCGGATTTTACTTTTACTCCGTATTTGTTGTGGTCAATGCTGCAGCGACCCGAGGCATCACTCCTCAGAAAATAGAACTATCTAATTAACAAACCATATTTTCAAGATTTGGCAAGATTGAGGTCTGAATGATAATGCACAATTTCTTCTTTTTAATTGTTTGCTTGCTAGTGATCAACAAGTATTATATCAACAAATCTCCAACTGGGATTCCAAAAGCAATAGATTGTGTCATCATGAAACTGTTTAATTTGCTGTATGAAACTGTATAAGAAAACCTGGCCTTGAGACTAGTATGCAGCTTAACTATGCAGTACACGAGTTCTTTGACCGGTGACAGAAATAGTCCAATTGATTTTTATTTATCAGTGAAGACGTACCCAATAAGCATAGGAATGTTTGCAAAATCTCCTCGCTGTTCTGCTATTCAAAATTATTTTGCAGCAGCTTTCTCAGAGAAACATGGAAGTCGAAAACCAAGTTCCTTCGAAGAGAACGAATCAAGGTAAAATGTTATACATCACTGAAGGTATCAAAAGCAGTAATTGTGGGACTTATAATCCGCAGATGATAAACATTGTTTCCGTTACTTTATTATAGGAAGGTCAGTTTACTTTAAATGCTAAACGTTATGAGCATTTTAGTCAATACTGATTTAAAAAATCAACAGTTTACTTCTGTACTTCTCTAAAATAGTAAGAGAGATGTTTTGTTGCGACAGCACATCGATAAATCGTGCAACTATTTGTTTTCAGTATGCCATGGTTGAGTTTTAATTTGATGTTTCACGTTCACGTTCCAGTACTAATCTCCGCAATTGCAGTGTAAGCATTGTCATCTTTCGTACCAGTTAACTGTGGCAACCTTGGTAGAAATGGTTCCTCAATACTTTCGTCGATCTTATAGCTACGGTAAAGGAGTAGTTTAGCTTTTCCTATGTTGTCTTATTTATCCATCAAGTACTATAGTAGTGGAAACATTGTGAAAACAATCGATGGTATCAGCAGCTGTTTTTACTCAACAAGTCATAATATCATAGCTTATTTTCCATTCGAAGAATTTTATCTCCAAAAATAAAATCGAAGCGTATCAGCGATGGCTTCACAATAGTTTCAACTTCAGTGTTGGTTTGTTTACTCCGAACAAATTGAAAGGCGGTTTCTTGAGTACAAATGTCAACGATCTTGCATGGGTTTTTTCTCTGCAATTTCGATGAAGTGACTCTCTTCGGACCCCACGATTTCAAACTTGCGACCCCGCATTGGAGAACCATTGGACAACGCAACATTTTCCTTTCAAAGCGCTTCTTTCCTTTTCCTGCATATAAAGCCTTCAGCAATCAAGCACTCGCAATAACTATGACCCCGTTTTAATAGCAGCCGCATGGTCTCCACTTTGTTCACACGCATTCAACACACACTACATTTGTCAACTCTGGTTTCTAGACTGTTTCTTTCCTGTAGTATCAACTTCATAGTGTAGCAGACCTATATTGGAAGCTACTTTAGTCTACCGAAAAAAAGCTGTATCTACCGGCCATGCAAGACCGTTCCTGCCGTTTAAAATGTAAGTTAACAGTGGCCGATTTACAGTCCATCTTTTTTGCCTCTTGAATACATCGGAGCAAATTGAAACTTTTCGTTTGTTTGCCTTTTGGAGGAAAGTTGATGTAGTAGATGGAGTCTGCAATTTCTCCGGATTCGCAAGGCAAGATCGGAAGGGGAATGAGCCCACTGGTCGTAAGCAATAAGGTGGCTTCCATCTACTAGGGGCATTTTATCGATTCTCGGATCTCTAGTGATAAGGAGCTGCATAAAATTGAAATTGAAATATATAAGCTGGATGGAGGGGGCCTGGAAGAACGTTGTTATAGATACGGATATAATCGCTTAACAGTGATAAAGCCTACTTCTAACTAGCGCATCTTGTTGCCTGCAGCGAAATCAAGTAATGAAATATTAACTTCAATAGCCGCCGTGGTCTAGTGGATAAGGTCCTGGCCTTCAGATCAAGAGAGTCAAGAGGGTTAGGGTCCAATTCCCGGAAGGGCCATTGGTGATGTCAGGAAGGGCATTCGGTCTTAAAGTGCTCTATGCACCAATAACAAGTCCCATGAATATGTGCACCTTCAAACCCCATGAATGGGAATAAAAGACGTGAAACGGAGAAAAAAAAATTAGAAATAGTGTAAATGCTACTCTCTGTCATCAGCATGTCAACTACTAACAAACTTCAGGTTTTATTCAAAATTTGACAAGGAATGCATTGTTTCACTTATACACTTAATATGATTTCAAATACAAGTTTAGAACCAGAACAAATATCAAATGGTGTTCAAAATCGGAATATAGAAGATAAATAGAGGTAGAAAAAACACTAGGGATTTTTAAATGAAATTTGCAATATACGAATTGGAGGAGATTATTAGTGACCCAGGAGTACACAGAGTCGTACTTTTTAAGGGCAGACATATTCGACTACTATGTTTGCATGCAATAGTATTGATATTCCCTATTTTCCAAGTTGACTTTAGCAGCTTTTTGCAAAGTCCTACGCCATAAGTCGTTGTCGATAATAAGTATCAACAAGGAAAACGGCAGTAACAAATCAATTTCTCAATGGATAAGGTTATTACTTTTTCTGCCTACATTTAAGGCCTCAACTATTTGCATACCTTTCTAATACGTTTACGTGATGACTCTACCATGCGTAGACATGGCAGGAACCGCTAGGAAAAGGTTTCTCGTTTCCCCAAATCACCCTTGATTACTTACGCAGGCAAGCCATTCAATAGGTAGAGACAGGTTCAAAGTGTCCACAGTGTATGCTCAAGTCAACTGATCATATCTCCTTTATTTCACATTTGAAAGGCGGCTAAAACCTATGAGTAATGCAGTTAAAAGTTTGGGGACACATTTTTATTCATCCGTACACAGATGGGGCTTAAAGCTACTTAGTTGAGGTGGTTATTTTTACTAGGCATTCTGAGATTATTTCAAATTTTTTGCCATTCTGGCTAGACACTCGGCTGATATAGGATCGGCTTCCCTCTGTCTGTGTTTGAAACGGTTTATTATCAAGCCATCTGCGCATAGCAAGTGATCCAATGATCTTAAAATTGAGCCAGTGAAAGTAGCAAGCTTATGTGATCCGATGATCTTAAGTGAACCACGGAACTTTATTACTCGAGCGTAATCTGCGTGATCTTGTGGTCCTATGTGCACGGGTAATGACAGGGAGAATTGTGTCTTTTACAAGTACCTGATCCTTAGCCACGATTCCGCGATTTGTTTAAAAATTGAATAACTTTCCAATAAACAAATCCGGCTAAATATTCAGCATTTGCAAAAGATGTTTAGCTGTATCAAATATGGAATGTAAACTTATATGCCGGGAGGTTTTCCTTGAAAATAGCAGCCTCGTTTACCTCTTTTAGTGCCATATTTTAGTGTCATTAATGCTTAAAAGCTGGACCCTTGGCATATCGTCAATGATACAAAGACAAAGGCTAAAATATGATGAACTTAAGATAGGTGTTGCAGAGTACAGTAGATTGGAAAGTGATTTGGCATTGTAGTTGTGTCGAAGACTGCGTTACATCGAGTGGAAATGCTTGAAGTTTTCAGATCTGAAGTGGAGTGCAAGTCGACTGGAATAGAATTGCTATTCTGTAACAAAAGAAGACTTTGAACTTTTCGTAGAGATTTGAAATACTAGTACAAATTTGACTTTTTACTTCCCTGCTATTGCTGTTCCTGAGAGGAAAATCCTCTACTGATTTGGCTTTTTCAGATGAAAACCTTGGTCCGTAATAGAGAAGAACGCCTATTGGAGGTAATAGGTAATTGATGTACTAATGTTTTGGGCTGCTAGTGCAGGGAAGTAAGTTAAAGAGGGGATGTTAGGAACTGCTTTCCTATATTTTGTTGTGCGATAGATTCATTTTGACTGAAACCTTATTTCGAGTTGATTAGAAAAAGGCTGTTTAAAGCAGCTTACATTAAAAGAAAAGCATTAACACAATCTAATCTGCTTTACCATTAGTTATTATGGAAAAGCTCAACTGAACTATATAATCAAAAGGGTATGCCTAAACCGTAAAAAATAAATTCTTGAGATGAAGTGTGTTAGTCTGGACGGAAACTGTTCTTCGTTCACGTATCGGATTTTTTTTTGCAATGTTCAGGCTTATTTAGTGAATTCCCTTTAGCTTTCAACCTCACATTAAAGACTTGACGCTCCTTTCCATCACATTCGCTGAGTAAGAATCTTCCCACTTGTTCTGACATTAAAGAGAAGTGGACTAGTAAACATGAAGATGTTTTCCTAACAAGAAAGATTTGTCTTGTTCTCACTGTCAAGGTGAAAGACATGATAATTCGCGATTGTGAAAAGTGTGAATACCTGTTTGCAGACAGGTTAAAAGATGTCAAGTATCAGTGGAAGGGTTCATAACAGAATAGAATTGTTGACATGTGCCTTTTCAGATTTATCTGTGTTAGAGACAATAGGATTCAAGTTGGTAGATCTTTAACACTAGACATTGTCTTTGGCAATGCTGTCACAGTTAAGAACATTGCTTCGCGTATTTTATAAGCAAAGTCACACAATTCATCCTTCCTATGAAAATCTACTCACAGACAAGAGCGATTATCCAACTCTTGATGAAACGTAACCACTCACAACTTTTACCAGCACATTAGTTCCCCAAGGAAAACGTTAATTGAGTCTCTCTATTATTTTTCAAAACAAGTCCTAGGTACACACGAGCAGTGCAACGAGCTTTCTACATGTCAATAACTAATGTGACTGACCGGTGCCTCGAATCATGCGTGTAATTCTCATTCACCGAATCAATAAGCATTTAGAATACTGACATGATTTGCAATCAGTGCTGTCCAAAAGCCAATGAAGCACAAATACGAACCATCGACAACTGTTAATGTGCGACTTCTAGTCTATTTAATTAGAATTTTAGCGACGTTTTGACAAACCTGGAAAAATTATGCGATGCTGTAATGAAAGGGCTCTGTATCCATTCGGAGACTTGTTTCTGTTGCAATCATGGAATTTGGTTTCGGATTCAAACTTATGCTGGTTGTCCTTTTAACTATGTCGCTGTACCTTGTATTCAAAGATATCAGTAAGTATCTGTAAAAAGGAAATTATGAAGCTTTTTTCTATAGCTGGAGCTAGACAGGATTTAGTATAATCTTGTACGGTGTACATAAGTGTTGTCTGAAACAAACGTGCACAGTATCGATATTTCTTAAACAGCTATCGAGTGTCTTTAACCAACTGCTATCAAACGAATTTCGACACTCTAAATTAGATGTTGTTAACATACCAATTTGGTTGTCTGAATTTAATGTTTACGGCTTATTGTTTGACGATAATACGATTGCATCATTGACCTTACATTAATTTCATTATCTCTCAATTAAGAAACTTTAGAAGGGTCAATGGAAAAAACTAAAGGAAAGACAAATGAGCAAGGCAGTACGAGTAACTATTTCATTATTTTCATTAGAGTATAACTAATTTAAATCAGTTAATTTATTCCATTCAAAACTCCCATCTGATAAAACACTATCACTAGAAGCCAGAAGTACACCGAGTTATTGTTTAGAAATAATTTTTGGATAGTGTTGACGCTAAAATATGATGCTGTTAATCAAATTGTAAGATAGGGAACCGGCTGAGACAGTTATCCATTTTCAATCATTTTCAGTAATTTGTGCATGCATTCAAATCAGATGTGTTAAATAAGTCTAATTCTGCTATAATTTCTTTTCTCAGTTGATGCGGCAAAAAGAAAAAAAACAAGTTGATGCGAAAGCAATGCCTTTCCAAATGCAATATTTGGCTTATAATTTTTGTCATGTATGCATTAGCTACTCATACATCGCGATAATCATCATCACAGAGGGTCACACGACAATGAAAATTTGTAGGTTCTTATTTAGAAGTGATTTATAATCTGGAATTCCAAGCAAACGACTTTCATACTTAGCTTGTATGCTGGATGCTGAATCTGCTGTTAAACCGTTACTTTCTTTTCTTAAAAGACATGGAAGGCAATTGAAGTCTCAAGAACTCCAAAATTATGGAATAAGAGAGGTCACATTTGTAAGGTTGTCCAATGCAGCTTAAATGATGATAAATCGACTATCAAACTCTTTAGGAATCTTTTCGTGGAAGTTAAATAAATGTCTTGGGATGATGCTTCCTAGTAAAGCTGCTTTTAAAAAGTCACTTTTGTAACAGTGTATTGTCATAGCATATCTTGTCTTATTTCCTTGTAACATGAAATAATTGTTTAAAGTTCTAAAACATGCACATTGGTCTACTACTATAGCTTGTGTGGGGCAGTGAATATATTTATTTTACTTGATTTCTCTTGTACACATAGATAAGGTTCCTGTCTTTTTTGTCAATTTGCTTTGACTGTAGCAAACGTCGTGCTATATAATCAGTTCTCAATCAACCTCTTCTCTCTGTATTGCAGGCTTCCTGTCATCTCTTGCTTTACCTTCCATTTCGTCGTCTCGCAAAGTAACCCCACACCTAGAGGTAGCATTGCCTGCTTTATGAGGAACACAGCCAGTAGAACGGTATTCCTAGTCATCCTTGCTTGGGGTTGTTAAAGGATGTAGTTATCTACAACCTCCTTCCTTCCTAACGCCTCCCCGCAGAACGTAAAACTGAGTATAACACCAGAAGATAGCCGTTCAATATGTTCGCGGTCCATTCAAAGCTAAGTTATACCCACAAGAGAAATTCACTCGGAAGGTAGAAGGCAATTCTCGAAACCGGCACAAGTGAAGTTTGTGTACACAGAGAAACAGTAGGTAGGAAAATTGAGGTGCAGGCTTGCCGCAGGTAGGTTGGGGATAACCAATCTCAACTGCTGCACGGGCGTGTGCAACGATTGAAACTGCACAACTGGATGCACTTGACGGGGATGAATTCTTGCTTGGTGTCTCCACATTTTCACTCCATCATATTTCCCACATTTCTCTCTGAGTATGACCATTCTTGTAAAAATTCGTTATTATTAGTCTGTAAACACAATTTCGTTAACAATGATATAATGAACATACGGTTGAGTTGATGTATCAACTCGATTGCCCTTTAATGGAAACTTTTCAATCCAACTTTATGACCTTTATCTGTTTCTTACGACTCAGATTGGTTATAGTACTAATGCTATTGATAGAATTGAATAAAATTGAAGCAGCCATGTGTGCATAGTAAAGTTGCTTCTCTGTCATTTCAGTTTCTAAGTCTAAAACGGCAAAAATATTTTTAAAGTATTGTATCAATCGCACTATTTCCCTCTAGTCTGCATCACCCTATACCGGATTAGCATATCTATGTAGAATGCAAATAGAAGATACGAAAATTACATGATACAATAATTTATGCATCTATTACACCTCCCAGTTTACATTAAAGATGATTTCGTGAGAGCAGAAGTCTAATGACTAGATTTATTAATGACCGTAGCCTGTAGCAATCATGTCTTTCCCCTCTCCTTCATCACCAATAAGATAAGCTACATTTATTAAACCTCCACCTGAGAGTGGCAATTTGGATAAGGTAAGTTCAGTTAGATTGAAGTAGAGTATGGAATATCGGGTGTTTTTGTGTCACACTTCCTACTGTTTTAGTTGATCGTATGTAACAATTCATTTTGTCATTGACGTTCTCCTTTGTTTCGCATAGATTGTATTTTGTGCCCTTTTTATGGCCAAGGTCAAACATATTGTAAGGCTATAGTATAGAGCTGATCTTGATCTTGCACTACTTGTGGTCCCTTGCAGCCTTTCGTAGTTGTAACTTGTATTCATTAGCAAAGAAAAGCTTGCCGTAAGTTCTATCCGAAGCTATTTCATCAATTTTTACTATTTTGAGTATCATATCTTGTGGGTGCACTCCAATGGGGGCTGTACGGTAGCAAAGCGAAGACGGAAAAACCATACATAGGTTGTTCATTATAGATTAATGCAGGCACCTGTCATGGATGTCAGTGTTGAGAAAAGAGGATCTGGGAACGGCTGTGGGTGTGTTCGGAGGTGGGTAGAAAAATGTAGGTGTGAAAACAGTTATATCATATTACATTTTCGAAGGTTAGGCAAACATTTCAAACAGACAGAAATATGGACTCTTATTCCCCGATGCTTTAAAAACTGATGTTATTCGACCAGCGCTGACTTCAAACTTACTTTATATGAATTTGCAAGTTAAATTAAACTATGGTACATAGTATTACAGAATATTCTTACAAAACGTACACACTACATTCCTTATCTTTAATTCTTCTTAACCTTATCTTTAATTCTGATATCCATCAATAAATTCTTATTCCCCTGTCTCTCTATTATGCGCTAGCTAAAGCCTAATAGAGTACAAAACAATAATAACCTATCAAACAAGTATGTTTTCGAAAGGGGAGCCATAAACCTGGTCCACATATTATGTAGAGTTGACTCAGTATAAACTTCTTGAACACAACTTTCAGGACGTATTAGAATAGCTATTATTGCAGAATATAAATTTGAAACACATCGCCTGACTACTTTGACCTGTTCTAGAAGATGTAGATCAGCAAGATGTTACCAAGTCACATTTTTAAAGCACTGTATTAGTTTCATAATTATCATTATCCTCTAGGAATGAATTCACATGTCTGCCGCCAACTTACAAGCAAAACGGACGGGAAATGCATGGGAGATCATTTTGATGACATCCTTCTCGTCGTCATCTTCAATTCACCGCTGTACAGTACAATACCGGTGCTCTACGACTTATACAACGAAGCGTTCTCTCACATTTTCTTCTGTGGGCCAGAACAGCATCGAGACTATGACGTCTATTCAGCTGATATTAACAAAGGCATGTTTGCTTACGAATGCGCCGCTAAGGCCATGGAACTTTACAAAAATCATAAAGGATATCTTGTGATTAACGATGATCTGATCCTCAACTTCTGGAATCTTGTAAACCTAGATAAAGATAAACTGTGGGAAGGCCCAAAGGCACCTATTACTGTTAACCAATACGAGGCACCTAAAAAATGGTACTGGTGGGAATCCAGGTGGGGCATGAAAAACTGTCAACGAGCATTTAATGAGGTGCACGCGCTAAGGAATGAATCTTCAGAGGACCAAGCGATTGCCGACAGTTTAATAAATAATCTTGAACAAAATGGGAATGGTAAAAGACACTGCCACCGTGGAAGATCTGACATCTTCTACATCCCCCAAAGCTACGCTGTTCAGTTTCAAATGCTTTCAAGCATATTTCGAAAACACCAAGTATTCCTTGAAATTTCTGTCCCTACCATAATGAGACTTCTGGGCAGCGAGACTGATTTTGAAACATTATATGGAATCTATCTTCCAGGTAAAAAGGGTCAAGGCCCTGCACGTGACAGCTCATATTTTTGGACATACTATAATGAAGACTTAGTGTTCCTACACCCTTTAAAGCTGCATTATTCGTCATACAGAGAGATGAACTTACAAATGCTGAAGAATTGGGTCAAAAAAGTAGGACAAAGATGGACAGCTTGTTAGCGATAATTGATTGAGCATCACGAACAAATTTGCTCAATCTTGCGCTACTTTTGTAAATATGATCTTATGCTTTCTCTTTATCCATCTTGATATAGAAATATATTTTTAGCTCGAAATATTTAACAGTCGTATATAAAATCTCGGGAACCGGTACATAAATAGGGGAGTTCGTCTTATCCATTAAATGTGACCTATCTGACCGCAATAAACAGACTAATTCGACGAACTGCACCGAAATTTTTAGTCACATTGAATAATTTATGCGTAAGCATTGTATTAAATAATAATATCAAAACAGGAGCTTTTCAAGAGAACTGTAGGTTTAGGACCACTAATAGTTAAGTAAGCAATGTTCTTCCTTATAACTCGAAATTGAAGCTCTGTAAATATAAGTAGCATCAAAGGTTAAATGATAGAAAGTAGGGCTGTTTTGGCAATGAAACTAAGGGACCTTGGCTCCTCTCGTTAACAAATTCCTTGGCTCAGTTGGACCCAGATGTTTCAGTAGTACCATGATCGCTATAACATCTGTTAAATGATTAATTGTTGACTACTGTTGCTTACTCCCACTCTCATTATTGATTGTTTTCAAGATACCATTTGGGTGCATTTGACTAAAGCAACCTGGATGGTAGTTGGTGCAAAAAAGCGGGCTCTGTTTTTCACCATGAAAGGTCTATCCAGTGGAAAATAAGTAGCTTTAAGGTATACTTAAGTAATCCAGACAACACAGGGTTGGAATAGCGTAGTATGGTAAATAAAGTATTCTGCATTGCGGCAAGGCCTTATCGATTACAGCAATAGTGAATAGGACAGTATGACACGTTCATCTAACCTGCTTTGAATAATAGTGTTCTCTATTTACTCAAGTAAAATAATTCAAGCTTTAGATGTGAGGGCGAGGTTTACCCCACAGGAGGATGGAGATTATGGCTACCAGTATAAAGTTGATTTTAAGTATCACCCATGAACAGATACCCTTAACCGCACCATGGGATATAATTTGGCATAGGGAACCGCAGTTCCTTCTGTCCGTTGTACAATAATATGATTATATTGCTTCTCTGACTTTAATGTAAATTTCAATGTATAGAGTTTGAAAACCATACTAAATATAAAACGTAATTTGTATTTTAAATAATACATGTTAACCTAAAGTAATATTCTTTGTACAAAATATGTGAATGATCGTGTAAGTAGCTCCTGTCTTACGCCAAGGAATGTGATGTTACCTCGGTATTGTAAAGCCAAATTTGTATTTGTATTTCCACGTCTTGTTTGTATAAAGTTAAGGTGCATTCAGAACCGTAGCTGCGGGGGCATAGGGGCATTACCCCCAACGGTCATGTTTGTAGGAGCATTGCCCCCCTCAAGGAAAACTCCTATCGAGTATTTGCGTGGAAGTCAGTGTCCGATTGTTACTCGACTACTGCTAATTGACTTTCAATCGACTCTGTATTCTGTTAAAGGAGTATTTTTCTATTAGTTGCCTCTTGCGTCATAGAGGTTACTTACAATATAAAGGATCTATGCCCTCCTCCCTGCAATATACTGCCAGCTACGGGCATGGATGCATTCCTTCTAATAATGTTGATGGATCAAATACACGTAACTATTGCACACGGTTTGTCAATTTTTGTAACTCATAACTGGTTTATCACTTACGTTTTAACTGTACATATTCACTGTACAGAATACCAATGACGTTACTTCCGTTGGAAATATAAATGAATATTGCAATGATACAACATCATACTCAATAGTCTGATTCTCTTTGTTTTTGTCGCATTATTCTCTCTCATCTCATTGTTGCAATCGTTTCCACTTTACAACAATAAAGTGTTAAAGCAATTTTCCTTAGATAAAGATTTAAGGGGGCCGAGGGGATTTACCACTTTTCCATCAAATTTGATTTCCACTTTTTACTCCTTTGAACCATTAATATAACACATATACATATACACATATATTTAACCTTGCCATTTTTCATTCAAGATATAGTATTTTTTATTAAGCTAATATTAGATACTTACTTACATTTTTGATATTTTATAAGCATTTCTGGACCTTTTTAATACAAGATAAATAACAATAATGATATTTAATAGGCCACCCATCATATTTATAGCTTTTGAAGCATATCGAAGACGTCTATCATGTCAACGCGAATAAAAATAAACATTCACCTAAAAATAAATTTTCAGTTAAATTAATTCAAATGTATGCTATTAACCTTGATATACAGCATCCCGTCACAGTTTTCTAACAGTGTAAAAGGAGCTAGAAACTAGAGAACTCATATTCTAATGCACCTTCGGTTGAAATGATTCATTAAAGTGCAACACAAGCAAGGTCCTTTCCATGTTACCATCTCCCCTTTCTACTACCGTATAATTTTTAATGTCGCACCATTGTATGTTTACCTTGTAAACATTTAAATCTTTGGCCGCTGTTTTCTTACAATCTTCAATCATAAGTACGTAACTTTGCGCCACCAGACCGCCGACACCTTTACCTCTTAAACTTGCTGATGAAACTGCATTTCAGGCTTGGCCCAATCTATTTCTAACTTTAGCATTGAGGGTACAGAACTTAGATACAGTGCTTCCTGGTTTCTCCAAACCTCGTTTACTCGAGCGCCGTTTTTCTTTTTATATATGTAAAAATGAAAGAGCCTTTAAAGCAGAACAAGTGGATCAGCGCAAAGGCATTTGTATAAACTTGGCTGTAATTTTGATAATAACTTACTGGAAACCGAAATCTGTTCTGTTGCAAAACCTAGTTCTGTAACCAGCACATTGCTTCTGGGTAGTTCAGAAGACATTTCAGTTTCCTTCCAAATGTGTGTTAGTAATTCCGTTGAAAATTGTCTTTACAAAAACGTGTTCCTGTCATTTTAATTACAAATACTGCAACACAAAGGGAAAGGAAGGAACTGAAAATTATTCCAATGGCATGTCGTCTTTTATTAACCTCAATCATCCTAATTTTTGGCTTAACCGAACATTTGAGTCCCCATTTGAGTGTATTCCGGTTTGGATAAACGAAGGTTTTACTGTACATATTTAATTTTTGATTTACCATAATATCATCCAAAGTCATTCCTTGAATTCTCTAATAGAATAGTAATGTACAAATAACAGCGATTTTCTCATTCAGATGTAAAATTTCCTGGCATAGTCCAGTGGCCTGTGAAAGATAGATTTGATTTCTTTTCTTTTCTTATTGATTAGATATCAAATCAAACTTATCATTATCATCACCCTAATAGTGTAGACCCACTGAACTACCAGGAGAAACACAAATAAAGTTTACCCATCTACCATCATATACGTCAATATAAATAAAGTAAAACTAGATTTAAGAATACCGTTGCGACAGTGCTCAATACATTTCTGTAGAGCTCAATCATACAAATCAAAGGACTAGCAAAAGTTACTCCGAGTTTCACGTCCCACGACGATTCTCAATCTGGTCCATGAAGTGATAAGATAATGTGTCGTCAATGGCTCTCCTCGGATGTTCATAAAATTCTTCAACTTCTGAATTGTTTGTTTTTATGGTGAGTAGGCAACTATAATAGATGCTTCTGGGTTACCAGCAAATGTTGCGGTCATGACACGTGGTGATATAGCCTCTATTTTGCTGAGAGCACTTTCTGTCTTCTTGCTGAGCAATATACCAAGACCTCCCCTTGCTGCTAGTTGGGCGTTCCTCTATGCTGTTGATGTTATTAAAAGGTAGCCGCTTTTGTTTGCAAATGTGATTTCTTCCTCTCCAACTCTTCTATGTTCTTACACTCCAATAATCTCTATGCCACTTGCTGACATACAGGCCACTAACTCCTCGAAGCGCCACTTCTCACGTAGAGTTTTAGCATTGAAAGTTGACATTTTTATTGATTTTTTTTTTTTAAGTATAGCCTGCACTCTCTGTGGATCATCAGATTTTCCCCTCCGAGCACGGTTTAAGGAAATGTCATCATCATTAACCCCATTTTGTGAGAGGGTGTTTCCACTCCTGGTGTTCCACGACCGACTTTCCAGGAGGTTCTTCCTCTTTATCCGAATGCTTCCTATTCGTCCTTTCAGTAGCAAATTGTACTAGATCACCTGATGCCAGCAGTGTGATGAGTGCAGTAACCAACTTTTTTGGGTTGGTAGGCTCTCTTCATTATCATTTCGATCCTATGGATAGAACCAATAGGGTTCTGCCCGGAGGCCTGGTTCTTTAGACTCCGCGTTAAATCCAATCCAACATCCTGTAGCCAATGTCTTATCCATAACCCAGGCAAGTGGGGGAGGGAGGGCCAAACGGGTACTATGCCTTGCCCAAGGGCAACTCACGATTTTGTCCGGCACTACTTATTATTGAGTATTTGCAGCTCACCCCTATATCTAGAGGCCGTTCCCCTATCCGTAACCTGGGGAGCCGGTGGATGGGAGTTGTCATCTCCACACCGCAAATATGTAAATAGATGGATGGATGAATGGATTGATAGATAGACTGATCTAAGTTGCTTCCGTTGCATGAGAATAACTAGAAAAGTTAGTAAAGGTAGTACTGGGACATCTTTTTCTATGCCGAAATTCCATTGTATGTGTCCTTATCGATAATTAACGTCTTGTTCACTAAAGACGTGAAAAGAACGTAAGCAGAGCGCCCTAATAACACTTCCCTCCATACCAAAGCATCTAACCTCCTGTTTCCTTCAACCTTTGGATATCAGCCCATTTCTTCTTCAAACGTTTCTTTTACCAAATAAAAGCTTAAAGACATCAAGTGGGTGTCTGCTTATGTGAAATAATGGTGACCTTATTATGATCCCCGATTTTAACCCCTCCTCTTCTGAACAAACTCCTTGCAAGTAATCACAGGAGAGTAGTTTTAGTAGCTTTGTATATCAAAGTTTCATGGATAACTTCAAACTTCGTAACATTTCACTAGCCGACATATTTTCGGAACGTTGCGTCAGATCAATGAATTTCTATATAAAAATACTTTGTATTGGCTCAATTTTATTTTTTCAAAAATTAAGAAGCAAGGCTACTCAATTTGAGGAGGTGAGGTTTTGCGGCAAAATGTTCAACGGATAAAATAAATAAATGTGACTAAGAGAGAAATCATATCAGATGTTTCTCACGCGAAGAGCTAAGGATCGAAGCTTTTTCTATTGGTAGAAAAAACATGTTGCTGTTTTGTAATCCAATTAGTGTCACTGTTTGAGAAACGGCACATATGTTGCATGAATGAAGGCTTCTTTAGAAGCGAATCGGCCTCTTTGACAATTCTTGTTCAATAACTCCGATACAGCAGGGCATTTTGGGCCACAAACGAGAATATAATCCTGCAAGGGTTGGCATTTATCTATTGCTCCTACAACCAATTTAATCTTTTTAAGTCAGACTTTTTATAACCCTCTGTTTGTTGGTATCATGTTTGTGGACGAGTACATGTTACATTCTTAAGAACAGGATGACGTTTCTAACGACCTGCAGCAACAGTAGGTTCAAAGGGTAACAAAATAGGCTAATCAGACACATTTTCGATCAAGTCCTTTTGTGTGTAAAGGTCAACCACTTCGCTTTGCAAGTAACTCTTTCCTACACTTGCCTCGCTACAACTGCATACGTGGGTTTCTCTAGGCAAAGTGATTTCATCAAGGTCACACCACGAAGCCGGAGAATAAAAGAGAACTTTCTGGCTCATGTCAAATGTTTATCGATCGAGGCACATCGTCCATCGGGTGTTCAAAGCGTTCAGTACTGCACATTTAGCAAGGAGGCATAGTCAACTAGGTCGTCAAACATACCACAGGGTATGGATTCCATTTCCTGAAGGGCAATGCTTTATATATATTTATGTTTAGGATCTTTTCATTCTGTACAAAAGCTGTTGATGTAATACAGTTCACTAACGCTAAGTAAATCATAGATCCTTGTAAAAAATAATTTTGCACGAAATAGGGAAAATATTTTAGTACTGAAAAGCTTTCTTCGTCTGACACTCCTCAGAGTACAAATCGTCA